>JAHREE010150194.1:94627-111805 GCA_033628505.1 Tringa tobata | reverse complement strand
TTTGAATGTCTCCAGAGAAGGAGACTCCACCACCTCTCTGGGCAGCCTCTTCCAGGGCTCTGCCACCCTCAAAGTGAAGAAGTTCCTCCTCATCTTCAGATGGAACTTCTTATGTTCAAGTTTGTGCCCGTTTCCTCTTGTCCTGTCACTGGGCACCACTGAAAAAAGCCTGGCCCCCTCCTCCTGACACCCACCCTTGAAGTATTTATAGGTGTTGATCAGATCCCCCCTCACCCTTCTCTTCTCAACACCTGCCAGGTTTCTTGATATTGTGGCTTTTCTCCCTAATAGATTTTTTGGGAGGCTTTTTCACGATAAAGGGACATGGTGCAATGCTTTAGGAAGTCTGGACTCTGCTTGTGTCTGTGTAACCTGGTCAGCAAAAATAGCTTGAGTGCAGATTGAGAGAATCTGTGATGTGTTCCTTCACACTGCTTCTCCTTCCAGTTGCTGAAAGGTGTGACAATTGCAAGTGGAGGTGTCCTGCCCAGAATTCAGCCAGAGCTTCTAGCCAAGAAACGGGGTGCCAAAGGCAAATCTGAGACCATCCTTTCACCTGCTCCTGAGAAGAAGGGAAGGAAATCCATGGTGACCAAAAAGAGTGGGAAGAAGGCAAAGTCTACCAAGGCCCGGACACCTAAAAAGGTAAGCATGAGGCAGAGTTCCAGAGGTGTGGGAGAGGGAGTGGATCAAAACCAACTAAGATTATTAGGAGGAATAAATTAGCGCTTCTGAAAATGGGATGTAGGAATTGATAATAGAAACACCCGGATGTTTTTTCTCTAAACTTTAGAAATAAAAGCAAACACATTTTTATTATTATTATTTTTTTCAATTTTCATTAAAAAAATCTTTAAAGTTTGAGGGAAACTTTTCAGATTTCCCTGTCACCCTGTGCAATACTTGTTGGTAACTGCGTGGAATCTCTTTATCTCCACATTAACTGTGTGGCAGTGAATTCTAGCTCTAGCTCCTTTATTCTAAAATAAAGGAAGCTTTATTTTAAAGTATTTAAAAACGTTTTCTACTTGAGACATGTCACACCTTCAGCTTTGTACAGTTATGGGGTTGTGCTTAAAGATTTTTTTCACTGTCCAGAGAACTTGTCCTGATATGGTACCTAGTGACATTTTGACAAGCTCTTTGTTTCACGTGTTCTTAGGTGTGCTGTTGTTACTGGTTTTTGAAAGAATTGTGAGAAGAATGCATGCATCGGAACATGACCACTGCACTTTTCCCATCCTCTATCACCATCCAAAATGGCTTAATTTTGGTAAAGCAGTGACCCAAAACAGTACTCTTGGTTTGTCATTCCAGAATATACATCTTAAAACACTGCTAAATTTTTGATTGAGTCAGATTAAATGATACTAAGCTCTGACCTAAGCTTTTTAAACTTAAGTATATCTTTCTGGAGGCCTCTAAGCTTCAGTACATTTCCATAGCTGAGAATATCCAGAAACAACTTTTAAAAAGAAAGCAGAGTTGCTTAATAGGATGCCTCTATGTATCGATCTCAGGCACCACCTTACTTTGAATTGTGCACATGCAGAGTTTGAGGCTTGTTTGGAAGAGCTAGCTTCTTGACATCTCTTAAATCAAATATTGAGAGATGTGGAGACCTGCACGTGGTAGACCTGCAGCCCTGGTAGGAACAGTGTTCCTGCTCCTGGAGCTAGGCTGCATGGAGAAGCGTGTCCCACCGAGGGGATTTTTGCATTCAAGCTTCAGCTGTTACTTGTTTCATTTTGTCATTCTGACTGCTTGTCTGGAGGTGTGATGGCTTGTCCTGTCAATATGGGTTCAGATGTATGATTTATTAGCTAAGATTTATGATTTTTTTTCAGATTATAAAGACTTTTTTTCCTTCGGATTGGAGCATTTGACTGGGTTACTAAGTTACTAAGTTTGATTTAGTGTGAGCTCTGCTCTCTTAGCAGTAAAAATAAACTAGCACCCACCCACCCATGAACACAACCTTAATTGTTAGTAAAACTACAGATGGATGTGGGTGCCACTACTCTTAATGTGACTACAAACGTATGTAGTGCCTCAGATGAACTTCTGATGCTTTAGCATTATATAAACAGTGAAGACCTCTGTTGTTTCATAATCTTTGAGGATTAAAAAGCTATGAATAATATATTGCTCCAAGAAGGTGAGATTTGCAGTAGCTGTTTAAATCTATCCATTACTGAATAATGGTAAATGTTGATTTTTTTTTTTCTTTGAGAGTTCTTGCTTTTTTTTTTCCCCTCAAATAGAACAAACAAAAGGACAATGAAAAAGAAGGAGCTTCAAATTCAACATCTGAAGATGGACCTGGAGATGGTTTTACTATCTTGTCCTCCAAGAGCCTTGTGCCAGGACAAAAGGTAAAACAAAGTTATAACAGATTGGGATCACAGCAATGTAGCCTAAGAGAAATGGAAGGATACTTTTAATCTAACATGAGTACAAAATCTTCTTTACATTCTCCCTTAGTGGTCCCAAATTTAAGGCCAAAACTCACTCAAGTCATGAGTGAAGTAGAGGGTCTCAAAGTGTATGTCTGCAGGTCAAAGATTTCCAAGAATAATGCTGGTGAGCCTCCCTTCTCTATAGAGAGCCATACGGATTCATTTCTTGGCCTAAGCTACATTAGAGTTTTGTTCAGTTTGGACTTGGCTGTGTTGTGCCTGGCATAGTGCCTAACCTGTTTTAACCTTCTAGGCTATTTATTATTTATAAAAGAGTATTTCTGGGCCAGGTCTCAGGATCACCCAGCAACTTCCACGTGTTGGTTTGTGCCAAAAGCCTGGGAGCTCTATCTGAAAGTGGGCTGTGTGTTGTTGCTCTCTCACTGTTCAAGTTGAGGACCTCACCAGAGCTGCAGGGCATGCCTACTTCTCCATCTCAGCACAGGCTGTGACACCTTGCCTGGCCAGAATTCCAAAACTGTCCTACCAAAATAACCTGCATGTCCTTGGTGTCCAGCCAACTGTTGGTCCTGTACATTTCTTTTTTCCCCACCAAGAGAGAGAGTTTTTTGCCTGCCTTAATTTTTGTAGCCTTTGAATGAAGCTGGAGGTTTTTTCTTACAGATTTAACTGCGGGCACGCAGTCAAAATTTTTTTATTCGTATTATTTCAAATAGTAAGGTCATGGTGGAAAAAGTGATATTCCTGAAGTTGCTTCTGTAAGCCCCGCTTACTGATGGAGTACCCTGTTGCATGAAGCAGCACTTAGGAGTCCAATCTCTTTGATTCTGTCTCTTGCCAAAGCAGTGCCAGACACATAATAGATGCAAAAGACTGCTAAAAGCTATGATCTGGCTGGTTAGATGAAACTTCGATCTACTTTATTAGAGTTCAGTCCTGTCGTAAGTTCCTCCAGAATTTGTGCAGCTTCTCATTTTCTTCTCTAAAATGGTAGTGTTTATTCTTCTGGTTAGGACTTAAATACTGAGCGTATCTTAGGAAAAAAGGAGACATGCTGGGCACATGTTCAGCTACTATAAAGTCTTTTTAATGATTTTCAGGGTTTCTGTCCTCTGTTGTTGCTCAAGGTGATGAAGCTGTGAAATCTGGGGAGCATCCTTTTTTGAGCATCTCTAGACATCATGTTTTGGCCAGTTCCTATATCCAGATGCATGGATGGCTAAAGGATTCCTTATTTTATTTATGCCAGAAACTGAAAGAGTAATTAATTACTTGGGTGGTGAAGCCTTTAGAGATCAGAATAGTGTTCAGCCCTTCTTCTCAGCCCCTACAGTAGTTTACTGGGGCCAAGTATTTCTACAGGAGAAAAGCTTTTTAATTTCAGTGTTTTTCTCTTTAAACAAAGAATTTCCAAAATCAGCATTTTCTCTTCAAAGTGTGATGCTAGAACATGAATTTTCTACCAGTAATTTCCTTTGGAGCACGCTCCCAAACTGTGGGCATAGAATCATAGAATGGTTAGAGTTGGAAGGACCTTAAAGACCATGGAGTTCCAACCCCCCTGCCCTGGGCAGGGACACCTCCCACCAGACCAGGTTGCTCCAAGCCCCATCCAGCCTGGCCTTGAACCCCTCCAGGGATGGGGCAGCCATAGCTTCTCTGGGCAACCTGTTCCAGTGTCTCACCACCCTCACAGGAAAGAATTCCTTCCTAACATCTAGTCTAAATCTCCCCTATTTCAGTTTAAAACCGTTACCCCTCATCCTGTGGCTCCACTCCCTGATAGAGTCCCTCCCTATCTCTCCCATAGCCCCCTTTAGGTACTGAAAGGCTGCTATAAGGTGTCCCCAGAGCCTTCCCTTCTCCAGGTTGAACAACCCCAACTCTCTCAGCCTGTCCTCACAGCAGAGGTGCTCCAGCCCTCTGATCTTCTTCATGGCCCTCCGCTGGACCCATTTCAACAGGTCCATGTCCTTCCTGTGCTGGAATATCACAAAACGATCTGAGTGGTGTGCAAATTAATTAAAGTCTAAAAATCAGAATCACACATATTGAACAAAATAAAACTGCTGGTCTCAGGAATCCAGCCTTCTTTCATTTTAGTTTTTTGGTATGAAAATGATTTCGCACTCGGATTACTATTTTATTTTTTTTTCTTCTACTCCCTCATTATTATTTTACAGCTTTCTCTGACACAGAGTGACATCAGCCATATTGGCTCCATGAAAGTAGAAGGCATTGTTCACCCTACAACTGCTGAAATAGACCTCAAGGAGGAAATAGGTGAGGCTCTGCTACACGCAGAAAAAAAAACAGATCTAGATTTGGAACAGTAGCTGGTCTACTAGCTGCCTGCTGAGATCCCATCCTGTTTCATCTGAATCTTCCCCAGCCCATAAAATATCACTTACAACACTTCTGAAAATCAGGCTGGATCTGACTAGGTATAACAGGCTAATCACTAATTTATCTTTTTTTTTTTTTTAATGATGCCTTACGACAATCAAAGCACAGATAATTTGTTGAAGCACATGAGCAGCAAAGGTGTAAATAATCATTATTGTGGTCTTTACTGGATTATTTTTACGTTTGCCTCTGAAAATTCCCTGACAAAAATTCTGTATTAGTAACACTTGTAATTATGTTTTTCATTGTAGAATTTTACATACCTCAGAAAAACTCATGTAGAAAGCCTTATACTGCTCATGTGAAATAAGGAAATATTATTGCTGCTGGTGTACAAATAGGGAAATTGAAGCAAGAGGGAGCTAAACAAGTTATGCAGTCAGTCACATAGAGGGCACAGAATCTAGCAGCAGGCTTTTGGATTGTTGTTTTTTGTATAGTCAAGAACCTTCACTGGCATCCCAGCTGTGTCTATTTCAGAAAGTAGTAGGGTTTGTATGTTAAGTTGATTTTGGAGGCTGAAAATCTGAGTCCTGAAAATCTCTTCACTGTTTTAGCCATAAGCCAGGGTAAGATAGCATTCTTACAGATAATTATAGTAATTTCCATTGATAACCACGCAGGGGTTTTCAAAACCAATAAAAAGTAAACTTGCTCTGTGGCTAGATAGTGGCAAACATAAACTTCAGCTGCTGATGATAGAGGAAAACAGATGATGTGTGTACAATGTTCTTCTTTTCAATAACGTAGAGTTGTTTTTACATGCTAATACTTTGAAGCCAAGGCCTTTTGCTGTGTGTCCTTGCAGGCAAGGCATTGGAAAAGGCTGGAGGGAAAGAGTTCTTAGAAACGGTGAAAGAGCTTCGCAAATCTCAAGGACCTTTGGAAGTTGCTGAAGGTAAAAAGCGTACGACGTTCTCTTTCGGAAGCAGCTCATTTCATATATTCTTTTCTCTGGACATTCTGATCTGTTCTTCATTATATACGTGCCTTTGCTTATGTGATGTAAATGTTTCTGTTTATTCTTTGAAGCTGTTCCTGATGTGAACAGCCTGCTTAGGGAAAAAAAAAAGGAAGAGGAGGAGGATATGCACGTGCTGTGCACATCCAGTCTTTGAGCACCATCAGTTACAGCAGGCTGACTCATTTACCTGAGGCAATTTGTGTCTGTGAGAGTCCAAAAATTAAGAAAAACTTGTGCTGTCACCTTTGTGCCATCTTTCCTGCCCTATTTTTGTACCACGTTCCTTAGTAAAGATCAGAAACAGCTCTCAGTCTAACATAAGAGGTGTAAGAACAGTGATAACTTATAAATTATCCTGCTTTATGCATATTTGAGGAACAGTATAATACAAACAATTACCTTACTTTGAACACAAATAAAGATATGATATAGTCTTTAGAACTGACATGCTTTTTGGAAGAGCAATTGCTGCTCTTCTCCCAGACACTACACCTATATTCTAGAAATACAAATTGCAGAAGAGCTCCCTTTGTATGTTTAACGCGTCTCTAGTAGTGAGTAGTTTGGGCTTTGAGATGATGTCTTTCTTTGTCAACAAATTAAACCAATTCATAGGAATTGAAAGTGGCTGGAGGGCAGATGGAGAGAAGTTACAATATATCTTATATATTTGATCCCTTATTTGGCTTAGTATCTCAATGCGCAAGAAACTAAATGATTTAAATAGTCTAGTTTTTAAGATTTCCTAAATGAGTAGCCTACTTTTATGATCATAAATGACAGGGGAAATTTTGTACGAGATACTTGGCTTCATATTTTGCATTGAATCAAAAATATATGCCATAACATCAAAGTCAACTACTTCTCTCTGCCAACATCACTACCTAACTGAAAAATAGACTCCTTTTATGCTGTTGAGACAGTCCCAGGAAAGAAGACAATCTTTGTTTAATAGGAAAATGTACGCTCTCACATTTGAAATCACCCCTTAGACTGGTTTTGGGGCGAGTGATAATAAGTGATTGTTAATCACTGGAGGTCTCCTGCGAACACTTCAGCTCCACCCCTAATGGGCTTGAATTCAAGTGCTGCTCACAGGATGCCTGAGTTGTTTTCAGTAAATTTGCTCCCTGTAGTTAAAGGCCTGACGTTTCTCTTCTGGATGAAATCTGAGTGGCATAGTGAAGCATTAGAGGGAATTCCCCCCTGCCTTCAACAGAATTCCTCTGTGGTGGTGGACAAACGAATAAATCCCAAGTTTTTCATCCTTGAACATTAATTGCACAGCTAATTTCAGGGTGTTTAATCTGAGATTCCCGAGACCTGTAGTTTCAGAAGTGCTAATGGTCACAATTGCAACAAAAGCAAGCTCTGCAGGTCCTGGAGAAATACTGCGCTTTCTGAAAAATTAATCTCAGATTCCTAATTGGATGTAAGGGGTAGAAACTTTCAACAAACAGCTTTGATTTTCGTGTCATTGTCTGGAATTACTCAGCTGTGAAGTGAGTCTAAATGTTACTGCCTAACGCTCTGGAGCTGTAATGCTGATGCAGGATACTCTTGCAAAGCATTCCGATATGGCTGTGACAGCGCTGCAGAAATGTCTGGTGGGGGATTAATGATACTGGGTTCAGTGCAAGGTTTTGGTACTTTGCATGAAACAAATCCCCAGAAAGCTCTCAAATATTACTGTGTTAACCAAATGAGCCATGGGTTCTTTGGTCTCTAAAGAAATAAGATCACAAAAGTAATAAAGGGGCAGTTAGATTATGATTGCAAGTGAGCTGTTGTGGTATATTTTAATCCCTAATGTATTTCTTTGGAGGGGTAACGTAATTAAGGAAGTATTTTGGATTGAGAGGTCATTGCAGGGTGGTTTCTATTCAAAACTAAATGTTATCTTTTCTTTTGTATTAGCCGCACTTACTCAGTCTAGCGGCCTAGCAGCGAAGTTTGTCATCCACTGTCACATCCCACAGTGGGGCTCAGACAAGTGTGAAGAGCAGCTTGAAGAGACCATAAAGAACTGCTTAACGGCCGCAGAAGACAAGAAGTTGAAGTCTGTGGCTTTCCCCCCGTTTCCCAGTGGCAGGTATGACTCTTTCTGCATAGGAGGATTCTGTATCGGGTAGCGATGGGATAAATGGCTCTCAGAAAGCTGCTGCTGTGATAAAGAGGTACCCTCTGGTCTGTGGCACAAAAAGGGCTGGTTCTGCCTCCATAGAGGGCTGTGGCAGGTCCATCTGACACCGAAAGGAGCTCAAAGTGCAGTGTTTGCATGGAACGACCAGAAAGCCTTTATACAGAGGAATTAGCTAACCCACAGGAGAGCTGAGCGGACTTGCTGTTTTTTCTATTGCTAGGCAGTAATTTTCATTTTTTTTAATATGGGCCTGCACCACCTTAGTTTTTATGTGTCCATTCATTTTGCTGTAATAATCTTACAATCATCTTATTAAAACTACATTTGTACTAAGATTATACCAGCATAATAGGGAAGGCAAGTTACAGTGATGCAACCTGTGCTAGGCAAGTGTAAGGTGCTCACCTAAGTCATCCTGAGCACATATAATAAACAGACTAGTCACACAAATGTTTTCTTTCAAAAGAAAAATCAGTGCTGCTCAAACATAGTTGTGCTTTATAAAGGAAACTATGACACCAATGGTGAAACTACACATTTCTTTCTCAATAACTAGCAAATAAAATGTGCTTGACTAAGAAATCCAAAATATGTATCTCTTCTCTCTTTCCTCTTCTCTCTTTCCTCTTCTCTCTTTCCTCTTCTCTCTTTCCTCTTCTCTCTTTCCTCTTCCCTCCTTTTTTTTTTTTAACCCTCAGTTCTTTAATCTTGCATGATCTCTGATCACAAGAATCCTTACACAAGCCCTGCCAACTGCAGAAGTTGTTCTTTTGTGTTGGAGTTGACACATGTTTAATTTGAAACGTAACTACTAATTTTTTAGTAACGCCCAAAGAGTACAAAGAGTTGTTTCGGCCTGGTAATGAATAAAATGAAAGTAAAGCTGCATTTTGATTAGTGAAATCACCACACATCACTGAATACACAGGAGGTGAATTTTTACACAGGCACTTTTCAAGACAAAATAATATTTTTATGGATCAGGACAAAAAAATAAATAGAGGGGCAGTGCAATATTTAGTGATTGTTCTTCCTTTATACACAGATCTTTTTGTTTATAGCGTTCAAAGTGATAAATTGTTTTACCACTCTTGAATAATAAAGTTCAGCTTTCAAAAGGGAACTGTAGCTTTTAATGCCAATAGAAATAGTCTCTGTAGACCTCGTGTCTCCTATAAGAGTTATCTAAGAATAATCCAGTCTTGGAGCATTAGTCATAGTGCAGTTCCTTCTGCTGCTTAGTTCCATTTCACTCTCTGGTGCTCTTGCAATTACTCCTGCTAACAGCAAATAGAGTAAGTCTTACCATGTGCTGCTGGTTTACACTTTATTTATCAAAGGACCTCAAAGTTGTCTGAAAAAAAGGGGCAGTTTTTCAAGTAAGACTTAATGGTTTTGCTGTCATCTTATTCCACCTACACGTCTGCACAAGAAATGCTGTTTTTTTGGGGGTAGATCAGGAATTACGCTGTGTTGGTTCTGTGAATTTTCATCTTTGCTCTCCCCTACCTTAGGGACTGTTTACAGCAACTGATAAAATGTACTGATAGATGGGATTTCTCAATTGTGCCGGGACTTTTCACCTCTGTGATTTTTGTCATTAAAAAGTAGAGAAATCCAGTTTAGATGAAATTACTTGTGCTGTGAAGCAGACAGAAATTAACTGAAAAACATTTTAAAGAAGTCCTTATCGATAACTTGCTGCCAGGAAGGAGTATTAGCTGGGTTTCTGTAGATGCTGTCCAGGGACTAAAAGCAGGAAAATCTGTTTGCTAGTAATCATTTGGACTAGAGTGAATATGGATACAGCAGTTGTTGATGACTAGTTTCCAAGCTCTTGTTTGGATGGTTTTTCATATAAATTTGATAAGTAGTCTGAAATCACTAATGTGAAATTGAGTACGAAATGAGTAGTACTAAACCTAGTAAGGGAAATAAAAACAAATGCACATCACGGTGCTATCAGTGTGGAAATGAAAAGAACACTGCAAAGAAATGCTGGGATTTTTGAAATGTAAGGATTGTTAGGCACTGGGATGGTTTATCTGTGTATTCTAATGTAGCCCCATCACTGAAGATCTTTAAGTATAGGTTAGACAAACTTTTTTTTTTCAGAAGCAGAAAAGTTGTATTTAATCCTACCTCAGAGGAAGGACATAGGCTGAGTTGTGCTGGCCCACAAGTAGTTGATGTAATTAATAGATTATTTTTTTTCCAGTTTTCCACTAAAAGAACAATCATCCCTCGAACTGCTTTGCCTGCCCAGTGTAGGAAAATTTAATTCTAAGGAAGAGTGATTAAAAAAAACTCTGTGTGGTTGCAAAAAAGTAGAAGCAAATGAAAAGAGCAACTATGCCATCAAGGAAGCTAGAACAGCAGCAGATAAATATTGCTATCAAAACCTTGGGCTTTGCTTTTGGGGTTTACACCTTGCAAAACTGCAACTGGTGCTATCTTAACAGCAGGCTGGAGCTGGTACAGCTCTGGCTTGTGCCTTTCAGCATCACGGCTGCACGATACTTGCACGGATGGCTGACACTCACTCGTTCTGTTTTCTTCCTCTGCCACCTAGAAACTGCTTCCCAAAACAGACGGCAGCCCAGGTGACCCTAAGAGCTATTTCCACCCATTTTGACGGCACCAGCTCTTCCTCCTTGAAGAACATTTACTTCCTGCTCTTCGACAGTGAAAGTATTGGCATCTACGTGCAAGAAATGGCCAAGCTAGACACTAAGTAGCGACGGCAGCCAAATGAAACTTTATTTTTCAACAAAGTTGAGTAGCATTAAAAGCATTAGAGGTGGGTTTTATTTTTTCAATGTGATGAGGAGGGGGAGTGGTAGTAGTGTGATGTGTTGTGACTTGATGAAGAGCTGTGACTAGAGATGAAATGGGTTTAGTCCAATTTCTTCATGCTATCAGCATCCTCTAGCCATTTATATCACCTTAAGCAACTGAGTTACCATCTCTTTTCAGGAGTTTGTTTAGTGCCCCTTGTTACTTTAGTTTAGAATTTTTTAAAGAGTAACCTCATTTTAGATTTGTAGTGATGAATTTTTCACACACACACACTTTAAAGAAAGCTCTTAAAAATGTTCTGCTCACTTTTCCCCTCCCTTGAGGGCAGACGGTAAACTTCTGCCTCTAGACCCGAGAGAGGGCAAAAGGATTTTAGAAGTGATGCATGAGGAGCTCCTGTTTTGCTTTTAACTCACAATAATCTCTGCAATTACTGAAAATATTTCATGGTGATTTTGTTTGTTTTATAAGAAAAAAAGAAAAAGATGTGTCAAGTGTGGTTATTGTTTTAAACCCTACTTTTACTCTGGGAATTTCTCACCTTAAAAAAGAAAAAGCAGCACCATCTGTAATGAAGTGCTTGCTGTGTCACACACGTAGCACACAACTAACCTGTAGTGCTGTAAGTGACATAATGAAAGCTGAGTTATATTCTGTTGAGTTCCAGGATTACTGTAGCTTCTTCGAGGCTTTAGGCAGGCTTTCCCCAGGCAGTGCTGCGAGCCATTCTTCCTCCGTGCTGCAGAGCACATTTTCCAGATCGGTAAAAGCAGGTACTTTTTAGAAGAGCAAGAGCAGAGAAAGCCAGGGAAAAAAAGCCACATAAACAAACCACAGAGATTTTTGAAAACCACAGTGTTTATTGTTACAAATCAAGGTAAACCAAGTTTCTTGCTCAGAGCTATCTCAACAGGGAAGTAAATGAAACATTCCTTCCCTGGTTTTTTTATCATGAGAACTTCTGTGCACTTCATTTGGAAAGTGCCTCCTTCCTTTAGAGCAAGGGAGGACACCGCTTTAATGGAGGTGGCTTTCGGAGGTGCTGCCAGAGACAGTATCCATCTGTCCAAGCAATTAAAGTGCACCCTCACCCTCTTCCAGTTGCTGTACTCCTTGTAGGTTTGTTACTGATACCCCCTTAGGAGGGCATCGTCTGTCCCATTGTCTTCCAGCTCTTGGAGACAAACAGGTCTCGGCTCTTAGCAATGGTCACCAAGAGACGTCCCACGTAGTAACCGTTCACCTGGCCTACGCCATCGTTCCTGCCCATTGAAAGCAGGAACGTTAGTGACCCTGGAAAGAAGATGTAGAGGTTTAAGTGAAGCAATTTCAAAGCTAAATATCAAACCCTACTACATGTAGGTGTTGCACTTCTTCCAAACCCTCACTTCTCAACTCTCCCCCCATACCCACACACACCGCTAAGCACAAGACCCATGTGCTGCATGGCAAGGAAAGGAGGCCCGAGGAGAACTACTCACAGCTCTCCTTTCTACCATCTGCTCTACCTCTTTCATTAATGGGATTGCTGAAGGACTGGGCTGTCTGTGTGGGTGCTGTAGAACAATTCTCCCAAGAGGGAGTCCAAGAGGTAGAACAACAAAATTTAAGTAGAAAGAAATGTAAATAGACTGGGCAGCCTTTAAAAAGCAAACTGCTGTCCAGATATCCTCCATCCACCTGGAACAATTTCAACATAGTCATGGTAAGTATTTACATCAGTTGCTTATTAACGAGATCCATCACCTAGCTAGATTTTTGAGACCAGAACTGTTCAGTTTGTGGGTTTTTTGTATAGTTTAAGGGGAGAAAGGAGGAGAAAGTCAAGTCATCTCCTTCTTCCTAGGATTTATTTGGCCAGTAAGCACTTTAAAGAAAAGGAAACAAGTTTGATGAATAGCAGACACCCACCAGTAGATTTATCAGGAAGAGATTACTGAAGAAAGGACGTGTTGCATCCGTAGACTAACACAGGTAATTAACTTCTACAGTGTCTTTGACAAAAACTAAGATGAAGCCTGAGCTATAAGCTTATACAGCCAACCCCAACTGTGGGTTCCCTCACCTCTAATTAGTGTCCCATGCAAGTTCTGAGGTGCATCTGTTAAACTGCTGTTCCCTACAGAAAAGCAGCCCAACAGCTAAAGCCTGGTGCTAGGAGATTACCTTACCTGGTTCATAGGTTTTAAGAGGCTTATGCGTCAGGCTGTTGATGATATTTGTCACCACGATGTTGGCATGGAGCCCAGCGTGGTAGGCCATCTTTGGTTCTTTCAGATCTGCACAGTCCCCAATGGCGTAGATGTTCTCATAGCCTTCCAGCTGGAGATGCTTGTTAACTTTCAAAGCGCCGTTACTTGCCATTTTGTCCCCTGTTTTGCCAAACAGTAAGTTATCAGAAGGAGCTTTGTGTTGCTTGTTGTGGCCCAAGACCCCAAAATGCTGATGATGTTATCGAACGCGTCACTGACATAAAGTAAGGAGCTGTTTTTTCCCCTTTTTTACTACGTGTTAGGGAAGAGACGCTTTTTGCCTTGCAAAAAGTTAATTATTGCAATGAATCATCCTTTGATATTTCAGTAGAAACATTAAGAGCTACTGTACGCAGCCTGAGAAAGAGACACTATAATGGTCACACTGCTCCATAGTTGTGGTGCCATAACTGGAACTGGGCTGCAAGAGGACTCGGACTAAAGATGTATCACCAAATAACTAATCAGCTGTGACACTGATAGTTCAGCAAGAATACTGAACGTGCCGAACCTTTTTTTTTTTGCTCAGAACTCAGCAAGCTTGTATCTAGGATGAAATCCTGGCCTTAACAAGCAGGAGTTACCATCAACTTCTAGGTGTCATCTGCCTCATGCTGAACTAAGGTTCCTTGGAGGTATTAGCAGAAGGAGCTGGTGAAGACTGTTGGCCAGTTGATTTATGGTCTGTAAGTTTCTGAGGGTCACATTTCACAGTTAAGTATTTTATGTGACTTTAGAGCACTTGCTGTATCATGGAATACCCACTGCAGGTTGTGTAGGGTTGATTCCTAACCTCACAGCACTCAAACGTAAGACACTGAAGAACTGTGTTGCTTCTCCCCACCCAGTGTTTTTTTTTCCACTTACCAAATGCAGAGGCGTAGGCTGAAGAGTTAATCTTTATCCCCGTGCACAGGACCACCATGTCAGTGACTACCTCGGTGCCCTTTTCTGTCTTTACTACCATGTCCTTCTGGAACCGGTTTGGCGTGAGCTTTTCCTCGTTGCTGACCCTTTCACCTGTTGGGACAGAGAGCCCTGGGTCACAAACCTTTAGGAGGCCGCCGTTTCCAGCTAGCCCAGGTGTAACTAGAGAAATAGGAACTCAAGGGAGCCGTGCTTAGTCAAAAAAAGTCAGCAAGAGGATGTCAGAAGGAGATGCTTTGGCTTAAGGAGGAGCCAGCTTATAGAGAGCTTCAGAGTCTAGATCTTCAGAGGCATTGATAAGTACGTACTTAATAAGAGGCGCACTCCTTTTCTGAGGAGAATCTCTTTCACCACCTGACGGACGCTATCTAGCAGCTCCACATCAGCTAGTGCAATTTTTGAGTGAATGAGGGTGACCTGTTGGGGACAAAAGAGCAAACAGGGGGGAACACAGGTATGGGACAGGACTCGCCACGTGCCAGGTGAGAGGAGCCATAACTAGCTTCCTTCCAGCCTGCTCAATGCCCCAGGAGAGTGAGGCAGTGAAAGGCAGCTAGTGACAGTGGTTGCTGGTGATGGGCTATGGGGTGCTCTCAGAAGAGGAGACAGTAGGGGCGAAGGCTGCCATTGCATGGAAACTCCTGATTTGCAGTGTTCCTGGGTACCTCCAGCAGGACCATCACAGAAGAACAGTCTCAGAAACAAGGATGAAGTTAATTGTAACAAATATGCTACTACCTCTTTGGCTGGGTACTCTGTTTTGATCTCTGCAGCCATCTCCACTCCAGCAGCACCACCTCCCACGACCAGGATTCGCTCAGACTTCTCAATCTTGAAGTAAAGAAGAAAGTCACGTTACGAGAGAACTGTTACGTGTGGGAAGTCAAGATCATAGAATCATAGAATGGTTAGAGTTGGAAGGGACCTTAAAGATCATGGAGTTCCAACCCTCCTGCCATGGGCAGGGACACCTCCCACTAGAGCAGGTTGCTTAGAGCCCCATCCAGATACCTGAAGATACCTTCAGCCACTCTCTGAACAGACCTTTCTGAGATACAGCACTGGCCCAACAGCAATTAACTGCCTAGCTTGTTAAGAGGAAGCAAAAAATGAGAACCCTGTGCACTTTTCCTGTGTACACTTAACACTGTTGAGCATTTCAGGTTTTCCCTTGTGTGGACAGCTGATCTGCCCCTGGGGCATTCAGGACCACTGGTGTTCTTTGTCCTGGCCTGTCCCTGCAGGCATCACAGTCTCTTGTTCTTAGACACAGATGGCTCCAGATATCCATAGTGGTGTCTGGGACAGGGAAGCTGAACAAAGTCAGGACATGCTTTGTAGGAGATCAGTTGGATTCCTCACCTCTTTAACCATGTCTTCATAGGTCTGGATGGCACTTTCCATGTCAATGACTTTGTTGAACTTCCCAGGGAATGGCCCATCACTGCCTGTTGCAAGAATGAGATGGGAGTAGTAAAGCTCCTAAGAGGAGAAAAGGTGGAATAGGATGTCAGACCTCTTAAAAACAGAGCCTAGAATATAGTCCTTGCCTCGTAGGTACTAATCACTTATTCCCCCTACTCCAGCCCCAGCTGACAACTAGGAACCTACTTGCCCCTGTCAGAAAGTGAGTTTAGGAAGTGACCCGGTCCAGGTGACACCACCTAACTGCCTTTCTCAGCACCATTCTTGATGTGAGCTGAATGCTTTGAAAAAGCTGCCATAAGCTTACAGGAAAAAACTTGGTATTTATGCCAAATTCTGAAGCTACCATCATAGCTGGCTCCAGAGACTTACTCTCCTTCACCTTCTGATCAGATGCTCTGGCTGAGAAGTTATCAGAGCTGCTGCCCTTGCTTTTTCCTGCAGTTAGATAAGGATCTGAGCTGAAGGGTTAATTGTTGAGCTCTAAATCCAGCTCTAAGAATAAAAGCTCATCTGAGCACTAGATGGGGTGTGGCATTTACTGCACACCCACATCCCAACCAACACAGCTCCAGGCCACTTAGCTTGGCTACAGGAGATGGTGCCGTTTAGTGCAGCCATGGAAAGAGCTACCAAGCTCTTCAGGATGATTAAACACTCCAGTCTTTCCCCACATTGCCTCTTGGTTTTAGAGGAGATGGCTGGGGGGCTGCATCTCTCTGGGGTGGCCCTCTGTAGAAGAAGTTGGTTCCATTCCTCTCTACCTCCTAGAGTTACGGTGCCAGTATTGAGCATGAGCATTTGTGTGTCTGCCCACCTGTGTTCTCCAGGTGGCAGAAACCTAGAGGAAAGCAATCACTGCCTTCCCAGAGGACTTGGGTTGTGGCCTTTCAGCCAAGCTGAGGGTTACATCAGCACAGGAACCCCGGTGTGCGTGTGAACTCTGAGCCCGGGGGGTATGGGACAGGTCAGGGTTCATCTGCTCACCTGACCTATGCTGTAGGAGATGCGGGGGTGTTTGCCACAACGCAACAGCATTCCCAGCTCTCCTCCAGTTTGAGGGCTAAAGTCCAGTTTGTTTTTCCCAGAGCATGATCCCATCCTGCACGTGTGCCCCCCCCAGCTCTGGCAGATGAGGGTTACACTCCTCGTCCTGCTCAGCTGCACATTTTCTGTAGGTGCTCTGTGGTCCTGCTTATCTCTTTTCTCCAAAAGAAGACTCCAAGCCCCCCTCGCCCCCCCAAAAAAGAAGACTCCAAGCACGGACCACAGTCTGAAACCTAAATCCCAAGTCATTTCTCCAACCAGACATCACCAAAGCCAACATGGCTGAGGTTTGGAGGACTGCCTTCTCGCAGGCAAGAGGTGGCTGAAGAAAAGCCCTGGGAAGGAGCGATTCCCAGCACACCCTGCCGAAGGCTGACTCTCCCCGTTAGCGGGTGATGCCGTAAGGCAGCCGGGTGACTCACTGCAAGCTGTTGCTTCACCCACCTCACCATCACTCAGCAGGACTCGTTGCCTCCCAGGGTCTATGCCAACAACCTTGCCTTGGCGGAAGCTGTCCCCAAAGGTGACGGAGTAGGAGATGAAAGTCTTCTTGGCAAATCCTGTGGGAAGAGGAGGGAACAGGAAAGAGATCTCCCTCTGTGGAGGCTAAGAAACCCTTCTTCCCTTCTCCCCTCGTGCCACCCTTGTTCAGACAAAAACATTGTATGCACCTGGGACCACGGGCTGGGCCTCTGCTGTGTGTTATCTGTGCCCAGCAATGAGCTTCAGGGACCTTTGCCTCAGATGTGGTGACAAGCTCAGCTCCTCAGAGGCCAGGTGACAACCTCGGCTAGG
>JAHREE010150194.1:31188-54996 GCA_033628505.1 Tringa tobata | reverse complement strand
ACCTCCTAAGAGCAAGCGGTGGGAGCTGCCTTTCTGTCGTTAGCTCTGTTTACCTTTTGCCCTTCAGGGGTAGATGGCTTGATAATCCTCTTTCGAGTGGCAAGAGGTAGCCTTTTCTGCAGCGTGATTTTTAGCAGCCTCATTTCATTAGGATCTCCCGCCCCCCTCCACCCTCCCCCAGGAAAATTCCACTAATTTTGCAGCTGGCTGTCTTGTTACCTGTTGTTGCTGAGGTGAAGGTGGTGGTGGGGAATATTAAATATTCTGTCTTCAGCGTTAGGACTAGAGGTTAGAAAAGGCAGCAGAAATCATCCACAGACTGACTGGAGGGGTAAGGCACCTTCAGGTTTGTGGTATGGAATGGCTAGAAGCCCCCAAATTGAAGATCTAATACAGTGATGCACCTGACTTTTTTTTTTTTTTGAGAATTTTCCTTGAAATAAGACAATTGTAAACCTAGAGCTTATTTCCTTATAAGCTTGACCTGCAACTTTTCACAATTTGACTCAAAAAAAGCCCGACTAGCCGTTTAAAAGCTATAGCAACCACCAACTGGCAAACTACAGTAAGCTATGCCTAGAAAATCTCACATAGTTTTACGCTACTGTTGTACTTAAGTTCAGTTTTGTAATGTACTGGATAATATAATGGAGAATCTCACACTTTTCAGATGGGAAACAGGAAATTAAATAGCAGCTTTCACTCTGCTTGTTTAGTAAGACTTCTGTGTCTGCTGTGCACTGAATTAACTGCCATCAGTTCTCATTTCTATTGGGGCTCTTTCCGAATCACTAAAATCATTGGAGTTTCTTCTGCTTTAAAAGTGAAAAGGCCTTGCTTTGAAGTGTCCACAGGTTTCCCATTAGTGTATTTAGGGAAATTGAAATGAGAAACCAGTTCAGCAATGAGAGTTAGCTTGGTCTACCTGTTAAAGGCATGTGTATGCAACTGAGCATAGCAGGAGACTTGTTAGGCCTGTTTTTCTTTTGGAAGTCACTGTTTTAACACAAATAAACATCTGTCTCTTTTCACCAAAGTCCTGTTATGACTATTAATTGACTCACCTATGATAGTATCGTGCAGATTTTTGTGAAGATTTTGCTGTGACAACCTGAGACACCGTTCTCGTCGACTAAGCTGGCTAATTAGCTGTATATAAATCTAGCCACCCTTGGCGTATCCTAATGGAGTTACTTGGCTGGCTTACAGCATGGCTGGTAGGCCGTGAGGTTTTTTGGTTGACCTACTTACTGTGCTCCTCTGCATCTTTGCTTTAAGGGAGGCACGAAGGAATTAAAGCAGGATGTGCAGGACTTGAGATAGCCACGCTGCTGACAGGCACTTTGATTATTGCTTGACTTTGAGACCGGGAAAGCAGGAAGGCTGGGTGGGTAGTTAAAGCACAAGTCGGTTTCTCTTGAGCTGGAAGTGTATATACATGTTTGTTTATTTTTTTTCTCCTGGTAAAATAAAATTTAGCGGGGAGTGGAAGGTAAAAGCTTTGAGGATATGAATGTTTCCCCCCCCTAGAATAATAGACTTAATCTTCCTTCCAAGGTTTTTGTGTGATGTATGATTCCTGTAGCAAATGCTGGTCAGAACATCTGGGGACAGGAAAATTGAAGGCTGAGTTAGTCTAACTTGAATTATCTGGAGGGTGGGGAAAAAAGCAAATAATTGAACTTGGACTACACTCTGTAGTTTGCAGCCATGCTATAGTTGGGAATATGATTTCCAACAAAAAGGCTAGGCTGGTGCAGCCTGTCGATGAAATTGAGCAAACAATGGAAGGTGTCTTATTTCTAAAGAAATATATCCCTGTTTTCTTAGAGGAGTAAGAGAACGTGTTGTGGATTTGAGGCACCTTCCAAAGCTTCGATAGTGCACCAGTCATGTGGCTTGTGTAAACCTGCCCTTGCACAATCTCCTCCTTGTTTGCAGAGGAGGTATAAATAGAAATGGTTGTTCTTGGTGTTGTGTCTGGAGGAGCTGTGCAAGCTGTTCTTGCCTGGTCATGGTTGGGCTCGGTGAAATGCGCGATCGCATCTGCAGAGCTTCTGAAGCCTTATGCTGTCTTTTTCACAATCTCAGTTTGTGCTATTCAGCATACCACAAAGCAGCAGTTCTGGGAATCGGAAAACCGAGATGATGCAGAGGCTGGAACAAGAGAGTGGGAGCTGGTCAGCAAAACTGAACCGTGTCTCCATCAGGTGACAGTGATGTCAGCTGGCACTCTTTCCGGGAGTTTGGACTGCGCTGTTTTAGGGAGGGTTTTCTGGTATAATATGCAGGAGGATCCTTTGCATCTGTGGGAGAGGCAGGACCAGTTACTACTGGCTGCCAGTGGATTTCTTGTTTCGATGTTTCATGTGGATCTGATTTTTCAAAGCAGGTTTGGGGCAACGCCTTAGAACTACATGACAAAAAAAGGGTTTCCGTTTGTTTTTTGTTTAAGGACTTACTCGTCATTTTTCTATTTAATTTTTTTTTTTGTTTATGTAGCAGGTTTGCATGCAATTAATTTGCTGCTATTAAGAAATCAGAGTTCCTGTTACAAGTTAAAAGGGGTACTTCGTGGTCTTTGAAGTGTGTGCGTATGTTTTGAGGCAATGCTTGTCTGTGTGTTTGGTCATGCAGCAATGTTTAATTTCAGATATCAATATTTTTCTTTCTCTTGGAGTAAGGAGTCTCACGTTTACACTGTTTACCCTGACTAGTTTTTCAACTTTGTTCTCTACTTCTGTGAAAGTCTGCCTATAGATAGATTTTCTTGGAGATGCTGAGTAAATGAATCTTGCAATGAGATTTCAAGGCTTGTTTTTTTCCAAACGTAAGAGTTTAAAAATCCTTTGACTATATTCACATTGGGATGCAAACTATTAGTATGCAGAGATTAGAGGTTAACACTTTCTTCTTGCCTGCTATCAGCTGCTTCATTACTGTACTCCTGGGTAGGTTATGCTTTCATCTTGAACACTGCAATTTGCCTTTTTCAGGTTCTCCCATTGCTAACTGAAATCCTCCCTGAACCTTCTCTTTAAAATGCCCTTTTTCATCCCTCTGGCATGTTTTTCGTCCGCAACTGCGGGGGTCTGATATCTTCCCTTTTTCTAAGGGAGCTTCTTACTGAGTTGTCTTCTACATCTGGCATTCATTCTGGGTTAAAGCACTTCTCTGGCAGCAGTGTGAAAAAGAGCATTGCACCTGAGACTTCTATTTCTTTCTCACAGTGTCTTTGAACTGTTCTTCTGTTTTCTGAAATTTTTAGGTGCCTCTGGACTTCACCTGTGCTTTGCTGGGACTGCAGTATAACCTGTGGCAAGTAACTTTTCTCTTACAGACATGGGACTCTGTGCAAATAACAGACTTTTCAGTTCCTTCTGGTGTTAATGTATTTGTCATGTGAAAGGAGGATGTTAAATACAGGATTTCTGCGTGAAATCTGTCCCCATCCCTTCCCGTCTCTCCAAAAAAATCCCAAAACAGAAACAAGAAGCATGTTCAAAACATTTAGGTGTATTCCTACAGGGATCTGCTGCAGGGAAAAATGCTTCTCATAACTTCTTGGGAATATTTTAACATGCTGCAGGGACCGCTTATTCCCGATGACTACCAGATGTCCTTGAACATCCAAATATCTCTTCTAGATTCTGTCAGAGGAAAAATCTCAGGCAGAAGTCGGGGCTTGCTTGGCAACCTGGTAGCAACCTTGGGTCAATGTGGAAATTAATCTCTTGCAACCTCTAGAGTAACTGGGAGAATTTACTGGGGCAGTAGAGCTGATTTTAGTGTCTCAGCTCATCCTGTTCTCTGCTGTCTTTAACTTTGTTCTGATTGCGTGTACATACGCTCGCTGCTTCTCTTACCATGCTTGTCTTCTGGTGAGCAAGGGAACATCTGAGGTAAGAGCAATGTTTTAGAACAGAGGTAAGGTACCAAAATGGTAACGTGTTCCCCACTTTGAGGAAAAGCCCAATTGTGGTGTTATCTCAAAACTCATTTCTTGTGCTAGTTACAAATGTTTCAGGCTTGATATTTGATCAGTAGATACTGATTTTTTAACCAGTATCTGAAATACAGATAACAGCTAGCTAGATTTCATCCATTTTTTCCACAAATTGCCTGTAACTTCTCAAATACTGCGGTCGTTTTACTGCCTCATTAATGCAGAGGTGTAGTAGACCTTTGGCATGATTTACTAGGGTGTGATTACAACTTCTGAAATGTTACTTAAACTCACTAACGGACCAGAGAGGTTGTGGAGTACTGAGCCCTTCAGATAACTTTAGGTTGAGGTCACTCCTTGGCTTGTTGACACTTTGTAAGATTTGATGAAGAGGAGTTGATCCCTCTTGACTTTAACTTAACCACGCTTCGCTTTTGCAGTTCTTAAAAGAAATGGGGAAAAGTCAGTAAGTAACAGCACAGAATGGCAGAGACTGATGCATTCACTTGGTCTATGGGACATTTCTGGGAGATTATGAAGTGTCTTTTTTTATTTAAACATTGCTGAGTGGGACAGCCTGGGAAAGAGCATCCCTCCTGATGAGCATGTTAATATGTTCAGAACAAATCACACTGTCGTGAAGGCGTAGGAGTTGACAGCATCCCAGGTTATCTTCCACAATTGACTTCAATGCAATGAAGTGAACAGCAGCTCAGCTCTTTCCTTTTTTTGCCAACTGCAGGTTAAGTTGTCTGTAAAAATGCTGCTCACACCAAGGTTTTCTTAGCGGTTTGGTTCGGAGGAGGCTTGAGTCTTCAAGCTGAATTTCTCTGTGTTCTGGGTGATAGTTTTCTGGTTTATCCTACGGCTTTTTAGGGAACCTGGTCTGGCCCATATAGAATCCTGGTTCGTAAAAGCTTATATAAGATGTTAACTTTTAAGCATGATCACAAAAGTCTCATTGGTAGATTCAGTACAGCTTCGGAGGGGATTGCTTAGGATGGTTTTCTGAGAACCTCAGGAAGAAATTCAGGCTGGCTCTCCCTGGAAGAGAAGAATAACACAAACACTTGAGGGAAGGGAGGGTTATTCTGAGGAAAGGCAGTTGCCTTACCAATTTTCCAGTAGCTGTCCTTGCAGAATGGTAATTAAAAAGCAGCCATTAAAAGCTTCCTTCTAGGTTCCTGTTTCCCGAAGAGAAGTGAGGAACTGAACTATGCTTCCACATGTGGGGCTTTTCCAAGTAGACAAGGTGGTATTGTCTGAGAGGGCTGTCACCTTTACTTCACTAACTGCTGACTGTGTGTTAGTGTTTCTATTCCAGATGCCTAATATTGGGGAAGGAGATCACAGTTGGCATTTGCTGCTTTGAAAAAGTGTCAGGGAGTAGTGCACAGCGGCTGAAGTAAGTAGGATAATACCCTGTGGGAGCAGTTGCAGGTTTCTCTTTATCTTCACAGCCTTTAAACTGGGTTTTGTGTGAATTCCTGGCAGAGCCCCATGCAATATGCAGTAGTTGTCACTTGTCAGGACTGCGTGACTGGTGTTCTGACACTGTTAGGTTGCTGACCCGAGTCTCCACGAAAAGATTCCTCCTTCCTTTTCTGCTGTTACCCTTCAGCCTGTGGAGTATTTTGATTATGTTGTTGGGCTTCGGGCTGTGTTTCTGAGGCAACGCTTGTTCTGGGAAATGGCTTCTCTTGTCTGTCAGACACGAGCATCAGTGAGGACAGAGTGGGTATGAATCTTTTGCTTTTGTTTTGTTGCAAGAAGCTGCAAGTGTATGCAAGGATCCTAGGGTGCCTTTTGGCTGTCAACTTGGCTAGAAGCCTGGAAGCGGAAGTCTTTCACATCTGAAAGATGTGCCCTTTGTACATGGATTGTGTTTCTACCCCCACTTCTCCTTCCTCCTCCGTTTTCTTTCACTACCTTAATTTAGGAAAAACTTGGTGGAGCGAACGACCGTTCCTTCTAAAATTGAAGAAACCACATTTGTGAAGCAGTTGAAGAAGGGAGGAACCGGTAGAGAGGACAAGTAAAGAAACACTCTGGCCTTCACAGATAAACTTGTTCTTGCAAGCTGCTATTTTTAGAGTGCCAAACTTCAGGGAAGAGAGCCAGGTTTGAGGGAGCATGACGCGTGACTGTTGAGAGCTAATCTATAGAGAAAGGAGAAATCTATTTAAAAATGGATGAGTCTTAGATAAAGAAGAATACATGAACTAAAGGGCTGCCAAAGGTGACTAAGAAGGTAATCCCATTGGGTTTATCCAGCAAGCATTAGGAGTTCTGTGAAGTAACTGACAGTGCTTTGTTTTCTCTTGGGTTGCCGCTTTGCCAGGAATGTGCAATACCTCATTAAGGTGTCACTCTTCTTGCAGAAGAGGCTATTTGGAGGTAACAGGTAAAATAACTGTTAAAAGCTCACAACTACTCATTCTGATGTGCAACAGCACGAGGTCTTAACACACTTCACTGGCATGTTTGCTTTTGTTATAACATAAATTAATATATGAGGAAAAATGCTGTTTCATAATTAAATAGAAGAACAAACTAAAGGAAGAAGAAGTGGGAACGGTAAAGGATTTCAGGCTAATCTTTTCTGAATCTGCAGAGATTCAGATCTGAATTAATGCAGAGTTTTGTTAATTTTGTTTCTGTTTTTCGCAGAAAGTTCAGAAAGAGGGGGGTGGATACTGTTGCAATGAAGGTGCATCCTTTCATATTAGACATTGGGTTATGTAATAGAAGTATTTCAACATGATACAGAATAAACTAATCTAATCGTAACTGTATTTAAAGTCACTGTGGAAGATGGAAGAAACGAAGCTATGGTTAGCATGGTTTGGTTTTTTTTCTCTGTAGCTGCTTTCTAAAACCTACCAGTGATGTGTGGCCCTAACAAACACATTTACCTGGTCACTGTTTGACCAGAAAGATCCGTACTGAAAGCATTCAATGTAGAGCTGTCTTCTCAGAAGAATAGAACTTCCCTAGTGTCCTTCGTAACTGAAAGGACAGTGTTCTTCCTCCAGTTTCTGTTTTCTGTAGATAACTGCTCATCCTCGTGGCATAACTGACTCAGGTTTTCTGAATCTGTTGGCTTCTTTATTATGGAAAAGTTCTGTAGGTATGTTGGCATTTCATCTTGCTCTGATGTTGTCCAGGGCTGAGGACTTTAAATAGTGGGTATGTGTTCAGGGTGCTTAATTGCATCCTGAAACTAGTTTTCAGTGTTCACTGACTTACGAACCCTTTGATGCTATTCTGAGATTTTGTCTTTGGCCTCCTGTAGAGGATTGCAGGTAACATTTAGTGTCCTTATTCTGAAATCAGAAGTGACTGTGTGCCCCCTGGCAGTGCTTTGAGCAGAATCTGAACAAAATATGGCTGCATATACCTCTTCTGAGAGATTACTCTTTTCTCTTTCCAAACTGGTGAGACACATGATACAGGGAAGCAGTGCAGAGGTATCAAGTAGTTAATGTGCTGTCAAAAATAATTTAAGACTTTTTTTTTTTCCTTTCTGAACGGAGTATCTGCAACCTACATTCTGCTCACCTCAAAAAGTCTCAGACTGCTTCCTGGCTCCTTAGTTTTCTTCTGCCTCGGTGTCGTGACCTGAAAAAATCCTGCTGTCCTGCCAATCCCCCTTGCTGTGTCCTAGCAAGTCAGAGCATTCGTGACTGACTCTGTGTGAGCATCTGTTTGATTCAGAAGCCATGCAGCTGGGAAGTTGTTAAAGACATAGAGACAAAATAGCTGATAACTAACCATAAATCAGAAGCATGGTGTCTCTTCTGTCCTGCATTTATAATGACCAGGTCAGAGGCTATGGGGAGGGAGGAACAAAACTAGCTGGTAGATGTTCTGTCAAAAGTGGGTAGAGACCAGTGACAAGATCTTAAAGTAAAAAGCCAAACGAAAACTGAAAGTTTGTTACGAACTAGATGAAACCAGTGCAAGCTATGGCATGAATTCCTAAGTTTGGGTTTTAAACAGCTTCTTAGATCAAGAGGTTGAGAAACTGCCTGGGATCACTACTGTTGCAGTTTTATACTTTAATTCTGTAGTTTTACAGTATGTTTCAAGCAGGGGAGAGACAGTAAATTTCTTTTGATTTACAGAACTAAAGGCATAGGTTAAAAGCTATACTTGTAAATAGTTGGAACCCCTTAATTACACTGTTGAAAGTCAAGGTCTTGCTTGACCTAAGCCAGGCTTTGACTCTGCCTTGCAGGGCCTTCCAACCATTGCTTAATACCAGTATCTGAAAGGGAAGAATAACTCTTTCCTTCAACCAAGCATATTCTTGGTTATTGTCATCCTGCCAGAGCTGACAGCTATTTGGCTGACCGGTCTGACTTTGAAACTTGCTCTTAGTGCTTCCAGATCGATAATGCTGCAATTTAAAATAGGCCATCTGTAAATATTTTGCTAACCATACATTATTAGAAGCTTTGAAGTCTTATTCCTGTGGTCTTATAAGTAGTCCTAGTGTGCTGTCTTGCTGAAGAATAATATACAATCTAGGCTCTTTGCTGGGAGAGAGGGTAGCAAACTTCATGCATCTCTGTAGAAGATTAAGTATGCAGAGCACATTTTTCTTAAAATAAATGGGTCATTCCTCTGTGAAATCCAGTGTAAACAGGCTTTATAAATCAACAGCTGAGAAGGCTGCAGAATGGCACCTATAAAGCAGTGTTTGTCTGGCTCTGTTTGATGTGTAGTGGTTATATAGCTAGTAGAAGCACTAGTAATTCACCTGTTAAGTTGATCCTCTGTTTAGAACTGAAATGTGAGAAATGGAAAAGCAATTGTGCATCTGTTCATAACCTTACTAGAAGCTTTGTAGGAATTGAACAGCTTAAATTCGGTTTCTTTGTTGACAGTGTAATTTTACAGCATTTTGTGATGTGTAAACAGCATCGATGTGGAAATAATGGCTCCTAAACAACACTTATGCAGCTAATAGGTTTGAATAGGCTTTTTTTTTTTTTCTAGAAGTTTGACAGCAGTGCCTTGTAGGCTTAGACCATGGCAAATTGCTTTGGAGGATGTTTGCAGTAGGATTTTAAGGAGTTGTTTCTTCATAGGTTAGTGCAATGGAGGAGATTATTGCCTCCTGAAGAAACTGAGACTACTGACAGGCGAGATGGTTTTAGAAAACTGGGAGAAGTTAGCTGAAGTGAGCTGGTGCTCTCCAGTTCAGAGAGCACCAAAAAAACCCCCAAAAACGCTTGGAAAGTCAGCTAAAAGGTGCAGTTGATTAACTTGTCCTGTTACTTACTAATAGTGAAGATCTATTACACTTTTTTTAGGAAGACTGTACAGAAATGGTATTCTGTATTTTACTTCAACACTTTATAGGTTGCGAGACAATTCCATGTGGGGTGGGAGGGAATGTCCAGACAAAGTCTTGGGCTCTTTCTTTTTTCCCCCACGTTTTTTTTTCTCTACGCAGTTGAAGAACTGACTCAGAGGAAACAAAGTCTAAATAGATTTAATGGGTTTAGAACTGTCTGATGAAACTGATGGAACATGTCTCACGTTGTTTTCTATCCCTCTATTGCTTTGGCTCTGGAAACATTCTGTTCAGTGTTTTGGTCTGCACCTGGCTGTTAAGTCCTCCTTGTAATGTGTGTGGTGGTGTGGCTCCTAATCTGATTAATTTGCTAGCTCTTACAGTTGCTGGATGAGAAAAGGGTGGTTCACCTGGGAGAAGGAATGCAGGCAGCAATTACAGGCTAGATGTGCCTCCTGGTTCAAAGCTGAAGTGACTGCAAGGACAGGAGGGTTGTAGCTTTGGGTCTGAATTGTGGATTTCTGCAATAAGTAGTTTCTCTGTTTTGAGTAAGCTGATAGTTCTTGTGTGGTAAGCAAAATGTGGGTTTTGGTTTGTTTGTTTTTGTTTAAAAAGGTGGATGATGGAGCAATGGACTGCTGAGGTTCTCAGGCTCAGGCACTTTAGTAAAGGAATTCAACTGTTTCGATTTTTCTGGAGTTCTTTGGCTGTGTAATCTGTATTTGGGACTCATGTTTCAGGTAGAAATTGTTGGATCGAAACGTGCTTTAAAATGTCTAGTAAATCGAAGGGGCCTAATGTAAGGGTTGTGGTTATACTATATAGCATTAACCTTGGGACTAGACTCACTTGGGACTAGAAATCATTCAAATGTGCAACTGTGAAAGGACAATTCTTTCTTTGGCAGCTGTGGCAAGCCCTGTTTTATGGCAGAAGGACTGTGTGAAGGGTCCAGAGGTGTGGTGTCAGAACCTTCGGACAGCATCGCAGTGCGGAGCGGTGAAACACTGCCAGCAGAATGTCTGGGACAAGCCTACTGTAGTAAGTATCAACTCCTGAGATGACTTCTTCCCACCTGCAGCTGAGGTAGCTCATTTAGCTATGCTGATAAAGATTTTCCAAGTCTCTGATTGGAGTTAAGTGCTACATCTGATTGTGCCTTGGTTACTCTCCCTTAATTTGGGTGCTAGATAAAGGTTGCTTTCCACTTCTCGGCCTTGCACAACTTGTCTGCTGACTTCTCCTGTGACCTGTTGCACAATCACCAAGCAATGTGTGGAATGGAGCTAGTGGATTTCAGAGTTGTTCCTCTTTATTAAGTTGACTCATAGAACAAATTCATAGTGCCTTATTCTTAACTTGAACAACGTCAAACTGATAGGCTTATTACAAAGAAAAAGCTGGATGATTCTTTAGGTCTTTCTCATATTTTAATGTTCCCCAAAAGGTGCAGCATGTGCTAAATTATGAAAGCAATGACAGTAAATAATGGTACAAATGTTACGTTCAGTGTGGCTTTTCAAATTGCATTTGTACTAGATGTGAGTGCTGCTTTACCAGATCTTCTAAAATTCTTGGATTTCTAGTAAGAGTACCGTAAAAGAGCTTCAGAAGGCTTCTCAGGGCAGCATGCTTTTTGCTTCAGGGGAGATGGGACTAGGTGAAAGGAGCAAGAGGTAGCATGCCTGCTTCTTCACACCATGTTGATTTACTGAAGAAGCTGGAGCTGGACATACTTGGAGCATCTCACCCAGGTTTCAGCCAGAATTTCTTCCCTTAACTTCAATTCTAAATGTGATTCGTATTCTTACTGTTTTTATTTGCACGCTGCATTTACAGGTACTGAATTCTATCTCAAAGTAACTCTCTACTTCTCTCTCCAGACCAGTATCCCCTGTGACTTGTGTAAGGAACTCGTGACAGTGGCTGGCAAGGTTTTGAAGGATAATGGCACCGAGGTAAGCAGAGCTCCCCTTCTCCTTGTCCCAAGGCACTGTTTGATTTCATTGACTTAACAAGATTGCAAGGTGAGGGGGTGGAAAACCAGTCTGAGTGATGTTTTCCCAACTTAAGCAGCAAATGTTGAAAGGGGCCAGAGTACATGGGGAAAAGGCTTTTAAACGGCCTCTTACAGTTTAGAGATTAGCAAATTCTAGAGCCTCTCATGCTCTAACACATCCCAGATTGACTGTAGATGCTTAATGAAACTGTTCTTGTGCCAGTGGGCCATTGATCTTAAAAGGTGGGATACTGCAGTCTCTAAAAGTGGATGATTACATCGAATGGTCTTTATTTTGGTTGTGGATATTTCTTTCCGTTTTCTTTTGTGAACCTAGGAGTACTTTATATAAACAAATCACTGTCCCACTAGTCCATGATTTCACTCCTCTTCTTAAATGTGGATGTTCTATGTTGGCAAGACTCTTGTGCAGGCCTTGCAAGTGTTATTTCATATTTTCACTTTGGCAAGGTCTCATTGAAAGCCCAGGACTGGGGAAAACAGACCTATAGTATAAAATGTCATTCTAGTTTTGCTTGCCAACTGCCTGGAGCTGCCTGAGTCCAAGGGGCTTTTTTTAGGCTTTGTGTCCTGCATATAGATATAGATACATATTTTGTTAGTCTATAGCCCAACTTACCTCTTATAGGATGAGATTCGCTCTTACTTGGAAAAGACATGTGAGTTTCTTCCTGACCAAGGCCTCGTCTCTGAATGCAAAGAGATTGTGGATTCCTACCTGCCTGTTATCATGGATATGATCAAAGAAGAGCTAGTAAGTAGATAACAATTTGCAACTGTTGGAATTAAGTTTTGCTCTTAAGTTTCTCTTACACATAAGATTGTGGTATCATCCCTTCAATTCTCTATGGATCACTGGTGTTGCCATTAATGGTGTAAATTTGAAAACTGCTTCCTTGCTGTGAAAACATTTTTCCCTTCCTATCAGATTTCAACTTGAATGACTCTTAACTCTGAACTTCATATAAAAGTGACATCAGTCTATAGAGTTTTATGCATGTGTCTTATCTCCCCTAGGATAAACCTGAAGTTGTATGTAGTGCCCTGTCGCTGTGCCAGCCCCTTCAGAAACACCTTGCAGCAATGAAGCTTCAGAAACAGCTCCAGTCCAATAAGATACCAGAGCTGGATTTCTCTGAACTGGCATCCCCGTTCATGGCTAACGTGCCCCTTCTCCTTTACCCTCAGGACAAACCCAAACAGAAGTCTAAGGTAAGAGTGCAGTGCTATTCCAGGATGCAAGAGGCGTGCATGTTTTTATGTTCTAAAAGGGATTGTTGTACTGGGCACAGATTAAGCTGATGTTCTTCACCTGAGTGAGTGTTTCCTACTGAATTTTGTGCTGCTGCATACAGACAGCTACCTTTTTCCTTAACCTGTGGGTTTCAAGCTAAGTAAGATGATAGTTGCAGCCCCTGTGGACGATACAATCTTGGATTAACAACCACAGCCTATAAAGACAAGTCTTGTGCTGGGCTGTTCTCTTCCAGCACTGTAGTAGTCAAGCAGGTCTTACTGGAAACAATTTCTTCTGAGAGCAAGTTTGGCACCAGTGTTCAAAGAAAGAAGAATTCCTCCCACATTGAGTAGTCTGCTAGCTTCAGGGGAAGCATTCATCTCTGAATCCAGGGGTGACAGACTGGAGCAGAAAAGAACTACTAGTTAACAAAGGGGAGTAGATGAGACAATGAACATGTGAGTAGAGACTGCGTCTTGATAGCAAGCCTAGATACAGGATTTAAACAGTTGGCTGGGTGGAGAACAAGCTGCTGTGGGTGGAGCAGGTAAGATCTGTGCCAAATTTAGAAACTCACCCACTGTGGTCTGTAACAAAACCAAGAGATTTTGCAGATTGGGTATCTTAACAGTTATCTTGGGTTTCAGAGCCAAGTGGGTACCTAATCTCCATCTAGTGGCTGGTGCACATACCAGCAGTAGCTTGTTTATTCATGTTAGTTCAGGCTTTCAAGTTTTCTGTAGTATTTATCGAGGTTTGTATATAGTTTAAAACAGCTTTTAAAACTTGCTAGTAACGGAAGCTCCTAAAATGTGGCACGTGAAGATACATCAACTTAAGTTTCCTTTTACTTTTTGTCCAGGGAAGTGGGGATGTGTGCCAAGATTGCATTCAGCTGGTGACTGATGTTCAGGAAGCTGTGAGGACAAACTCATCTTTTGTAAAGTCTCTGGTTGCTCATGCCAAGGAGGAGTGTGACCGTTTGGGACCTGGAATGTCTGATATGGTAAGCTATCTTTTTTTGGTTTAAAAAGCTGCTCCTGCGTGCAAATATAAAATAGTTTGTTCAGTGCCTTAATCTCTATTTAATAAAACAAAGGAGGGATGCATCACATGTGGGATATGTTACACAGTGTTAACAATAACACTACTGAAATCCTCATAGGTAAGCTGAGAAGTGTGGCTTAGATAAATGGACAGTGAGGTGGATTGAAAAGTGGCTGAAAGACAGAGCTCAGAGGGTCGTGATCAGTGGCACAGAATCTAGTTGGAGGTCCGTAACAAATGAGGTCCCCTGGGGTCAGCACTGGGTCCAGTCCTCTTCAATATTTTCATCAATGGTGTGGATGAGGGGATGGAATGTACCCTCAGCAAGTTTGCTGATGACATAAAACTGGGAGGGTTGGCTGACAAGCCAGAAGGCTGTGCTGGTCAAGACCAACTTGACCAACTTTCTGGACAAAAAATTTGAGTGGGGTGGGATGGATGGGTCTGGGGAGGAGGAAAAAGACCCGGGATTGCTGCTAGACCTTTAAGGCCTTTTTCATAAAAATGATCTGGCAGGGCAATGTGGTCCTGTATCCCTGCTAATGTGGGGGAGTGCTTTTGCTCTAAGCAGAAGAGAAAAGGGGACTCACCGGATAAGTAGCTGTGTGTGCAATGATCGTGTAACCTGAAATGCCATCTTGTATTTGGGATGAGCTCTGAAAGACAACAGAATAGTTATTAAGTAGAGCAGGTGAATTAATACCTTGAGATGTGTTAGAAAATTCTAGATTAACTCTACAGCTGACGTGGTTTGATACTTACAAGACTTTCTTTTCCCACTTCCTGCAGTGCAAGAACTATATCTCCGAATATTCTGACTTGGCTATCCAAATGATGATGCACATGGTAAGATCAGTAGAATATAATATTTGCTCTCGGTTATTTTTTTCTGCTTTGTGTGGCTAACTTATTTGGAAACAGGAAATGTTTACTGCAGTGAAAGTCTGGGGAGAGCCCTTGCTCTTTAAGTCTTGGTGTTAACGCTTTGAACTTGGCATTTATTTGGATAGTAACTTCAGTCTCAGAATGCTTTCTTTAGCACTTTCCTTTCCTTCCACAATCACTTAGTGGTGCAAAAGGCACTCTGATCCTTTGAAACACAAAAGTTGCATCACATATATTCCTTTAAAGTCTTTTATTTTAATCCTGCACTGCTTCCCCTTCTCCTCCCATCAAATACTGTGCTAAGCATATTAGAGTTGGTCTGTCACAGTATTGAAAAATCGGTTCAAGTTTTAGAGCTAATGTGTCTGTTTGAAGGGAGACTAAATATCCTTCTTCTGGAATTGCTACCTCACAACTCCTGCTCTCTGGGCTCTTGGTAGGAGCCGTGGAGAGTGAGCAATACTGCACCAGCTCTTCTGCAGCAACATACAATATATTTTACCTCTGGCCATCTCCATAGCATCTCTTTATCCTGAGATTTCAAAGTCTTTTAACAAAAATGAGTAAGCCTTTCCTTAAAGAAGGCAGTGCCACAAGTAACATAACGAATTATAGGTTATTACAAGTTTATGAATAGAGTACCTTGAACCTGAATTTGGCAACACAGTTTTTTGTTTCAGGTTGCTAAAGGCTATTCTCGTGCTGGTTCTTGAGCATCTGTGGGGGGAGAGAAAAATCTTTGTTCCAACAACAGTTAGTTTCTCATTTTAAGCATTGCAGTGTGGTGTTGGAAAATTGGAATATGACTACACCTTGCACCTGGCTGAGTGTTGTTCAGACTCTTTGGAGGTAGTCTTGCCTGGGATGTTTTAATAACTTCAAGTGAATAATGCTGGTTAGCACCGTGCAATTAAATGTGAGTTGCTGTAGCAGTGCTGAGGATGTTTTGGGGTGGGGACTGTCATCTTCATGGAAAGAGTATATACAGTTCCAAGTGCTTGACTTTTTTTTTTCTTTTAACTGTTATTTCTAATTTCTCCTTCCTTTCTCTGTCTCCACTCTCCCCTGTCAACAGAAGGATCAGGTAGGTGAGCAACTTGCCTGTGGTGATAGCCTGCTTTTAGTTCACTTCTTGCTCTATTAGCTGTGTACATGGTGTGATTGCAGTCGGTGTTGACAGATACAAGGGATATTTATGTGATTAAATCAGAGAAAAAAAGATTATAGGCTTCCTCCAGTGGATCAGTCCTACTTCCAGCTCCAGATACCAGTTTGTACTACTAAGATTTCAGCCTGATTATTCTTTTGGCCAGTACAGCAGAAAATATGCTCACTTTCATTCAAGAAGGGTTAGTTGTGGAAAAAGCACGCTGGTGGCTCCTGCCAGCTTCTGATTTAAAGCCTGGGCCCAAGGGATTGGGTGAAGCTGTCCCTGGGTCTTTTCTTGGATAACCTTTAAATCTAAGATAGTGGTATAGATGTTTGGAGTATATAAACTGAAAAGAAAATGTGGGAGGCCTTTAGGCTCCTGCTTCCTAGAGCTATTTGGGCTTTTTATTTAACCAGTCCTGGGAGACCTTGTGTCTGTCATCTCTTTCTGAGAGACCACGTTGTGTGTATGTGGGTGTTGCTGTGACATTAATATCTGGAAATGCTTCTTACACTGCATGAACCAAAGGGCTTGACTTAAAGGTACTGCCTGGAGTCGTCTGAAGCAGCACTGTATCGTTGAGATACTGCTTTTGCCTGTGCATGAGGTTGTGGCATGATGTATTAACTGTTGCATAAGCTTCTGCTGTAAGAAGCTTGATGCCCTGGTGACAGAGTGGGGTATGATCTTCTAATCACCCATAGGACCAAAGGTAACTTCTTTTTAGCTTAAGTAGACTTTAGGTGGGGAAAATTCAAGTTTTGTGTATTACTCTGTACAGACTTTCTCACTTTATGTGGGTATAACGTGCCCCCCTTAGAGCAGTTTGCCTTATGTCCGGCATTTATTTTTGCAGTTAGCAATATATCTTTCTAAAAATTTTGAGAAAAACTTAGAAAGCCTTCTGAAAGGCTTAGTTTCTGTCAGCTCTTTTCCTTTTTACTGTGAAAAGAACACTTGAAATATAATTTCAGATACTTGTAAAAAGCTTTGGGCTTAGGTTTTAACATTGGGTAACTTTTGGTTCTTATAGGCTGTGTTCAGCAATGCGGGAATCTGTTTCTGTTTGCAAAATGTGATGTTACTGGATGCTTTAAAGAAGGTAGTTTGTGGATGAGTAAAGGAGTCCTTTCTTCTAAGTGTTTCTTTCAGCTTTTGGGTGAACTCTGGAGTCAGGATAATTAGCCTTTTCTGTGGTTACTTAAAGCTTTCAGGGGAGCAGCTTTGCGGATACAGGTCTAATGTGATGCCTGGTGTTGGTAGCTCTTAAGTCAACTCCTTTGAAGGGCTTGCGTAGTGGATTAGCTCATGGTAAATGGGGTTTTTAAATGGATGTGGCCTAACCTCTTCCTCTTTTAAAGGAACTGCTAAATTTCACCTGGTAGTTGTCCTGCCTATAACCATATCAAATGCTTTGGCAATACTTGAAGTAGAAGTAGTCATGAAACTTCTGGTTGTGTTGGAGCCTTTTAAAACTTTCTTCTCGGTGCCTGCTCACAGGCTCCATAGAAAGGGCAGGGCCTTCTAGACTTTTAAAAATTGCTTGTATGTCTCTTTCCAGCAACCAAAGGACATTTGTGCTATGGTTGGATTCTGTCCTTCTGTGAAATCTGTTCCCCTTCAGACTCTGGTGCCAGCTCAAGTCGTTCATGAAGTGAAAGTGGAAACAGTGGAGGTAAGATGGACTTTGTACTCAACGGCTTTGCCTTCCTTTTTGCTTTAGTGTAATGAACTGGGTGAAACAGAAAAACGGGAGCTTTTATGCATAGAATAATCCAAGTCTCCCTGCATACAGATTCCTGGCTTCCTCTTGTTTCTGTTGTTGATCTGTGAAGTAGGAGAGCTGACTGATTTGTTAGAATAGCAGAGCCTATGCTAAACCAAAGCTATAAGGTAATACTTTAGATTTGAAATGGGAGCTCTGGTTCCAGCAGTAGAGTATAGCAGCCGTTCTAAATGATACTTCAAATGTTAGAGGGCAAATTGCTGCCCTTGAATTTTGCTCTACATTTGGAGTCGTGCTTCAGTCCCTTTTAAAAATGGGACAGCATTCTGCACGTGCAGATGAGAGATCAGAGTCAGAATGCTCCAAGTTTGGAGAAGCACCTTAGTTTCCCATGGCCTTTGGGTAAGACATGGGCTGAGTGTTTTTTTGAAAATGAAAGCCCCTTTTGAGGACAGTTAACTTCTGATTATCAGACTCAGAACAATTTCCCTCAAGTCCTTCAATTTCTAGGTTTCTTCTGCAAACAAGAAGGTGCTCTCAGTTTAAGTGAATTAGTTATTTTGTCTTCAATTAGTTTATTTAAAAAAAAAAAAACACTTCACATTTCTCTTAACTCCACTCACTGTGGGGCTGCTTATTTCTCCATGTCTACTAGATTCAACTCCCCTCCTTATGCAACCTGGGGACTGTAGTCTTAATTAGTTGTACAGAATGACTGTTCATTCAAAAAGGCTTTTTACTGAGTCCTTTGAGGTTGGTTTCGGGTTCTGCTTGACCTTTTGAATTCAGCTTGAGCTGTCCAGTGAGGTAAGTGAATGTGTTCTGCACCTGAATTTGAATGCTGTTAAGCTGATCCCTTCCAAATTGTCCCTGTGAAATGTGGTCAAGCGCTGATTTACTGTTTTGTATGTTTCTTCTGTGTACTCAGAAAGCCTCAGTTCAAGAGAAAACTTTTTCCTTGTGTGAAATATGTGAAACCATGGTGAAAGAAGTGACTGGCCTCTTGGAGAGCAACAAGACAGAGGTGTGTAAGCAGTAAAAGTGGTACCTCTTCCTAGGCTTTGGCTAAAATAGGGCTGTATTAGAGGGGGAAGCAAAGCTAATTTTCTTGCCTGTTTTCATGAGAGCAAGATTTCTATCCTGGGGGTGATGGCGTAAGAAAAAACATGAATCAAATCAGATTTCTGTTCCTCACTTGCTACTCCTTCACTGTGCTTCAGGAGGAGATTGTACATGAAATGGAGGTGATCTGCTACCTGTTCCCAGGAAGTGTCAAAGACCAGTGTAAGGACTTCATAGATGTCTACGGCCAGGCTTTGATTGACATGCTCTTGGAGGCAACGAACCCTGAAGCTGTGTGCGTTATGCTGAAGTGCTGTGCAGCCAACAAGCCTCCACAGCAGCAGCCAGGTTGGTAATGAGGAGTTGGTGGTGTTGCAAAATGAGCTAATTCACCTACGATTACATCTCTTTTGAGAACACATGCTTTAGTACTTTGCTGATGCTGCCTCCTTTCTTCTGTTTGGAGGAACTACCTAAGCACTGATGTCTAGCTTTGGTTTTGTGTTGTGTTTTTTTTTCCTTCTCAGTTTTAGTGAAACCTGCAGGTGGCTTCTGTGATATCTGCAAGATGGTGGTAGCTTATGCAGACAAAGAACTAGAGAAGAATGCCACGACAGCTGAAATTGAGGCTTTACTGGAAAAAGTCTGTCACTTCCTGCCACAGTCTGTCAGCGATCAGGTAAAGCGCGTGTGCAGAAGGCAGGCTGAAAAGGATTTGTTTGGTTAACATAGGTCCTACAGTGACAATTATGCTAACCTCATTTTCTAAGTGTTTTGCCTAATACTCTGTCTACGTGCTAATTTTAGGTCCATCTTTCAAGTGTCTCTACTTCTGCTATAAATGTCCAGGTACTTATAATAGAGGTCTCTGTGTTTGGCCAACTGCCTTGGTCTCTGGCTGGAGACAAACTGTCCACAGGTGCAGCTGGGACTGGCTTGTGTTCAGCAACCTGATCCTTCCTAGTTTTTTTCCTCCCTTTACTAGTTAGCACCAGAGCGTAGCAGCTTTTCGTGGGCAGTAGAGCAAAAAAAAGAGGGAGCAGCCTTGATGTGAGGCAGTCAAATGACCACACAGTCAAATGACCACAAGGCTGTGTGGCAGCCTTGCCTTCCAGTCAGAACAAGGCAAGGTAGAGATGAACAGAAGGTTGAAACATCTTGCGGAGTATTTGGAAGAACTAGAGAGCAGCATCTCTAAGTAGTTTTTATGAGTAGTCAGTTGTCTTCTGCTGGAAGGAGTTTGGGGTCACAGGGGGGATTAGATTTTTGCACTCCCTATACTTGGAGGGGTTTGCAGTCCCTTTGAATAGATGAAGACTTTTAAGGGCCTGAATTGATTGGCTGGATTGTTGTACTAATTTGTAGTCAGTGAAGGTTTGCCTGGAAATCCTCTGAGAACAGTGGGGGTGGGAACAGCTGAAGGTTTGGGTTTATTTTTTTCCTCCACGCTGATCCTGTTCAGGGGATTAACAAAGTAATTGGAAGGAGGCTGGCGTAATTCCAGTGAGAGAGCAAAAAAGCAACACCTGTTAGGCCACCGCTATCAAGATTTACCTGGAAATCTTATTAGGTGGCTGCTGAGTGTCAGCAAGTGGCAACTGCTTATGAGTTTACTAAGCGTACGATGCACAGGCTTAAAGCAACTGGAACAGCTATTCCTGCTAACTGCTGTGAGGCCCTTTAATAGCTGTGGTTTGCTTATTAATCGGTGCTGTTAGTCTCTGCTGAGAACACCAAAATCTTTCTGTGCTTTGGCAGTGGCCTCTCCACTAGAGGGCTGACTGTTATCGATGGGAAGCGTTCGTGCTGCTGCTGCCTGGCCTGAAGTGAATAGTAATTACTTGGGCTAAAAGTGCTCGAGAGTCATTACTGCACTTAGATTGCTGCCATCCTGTTCAGGATGTTTGTCTCCAGCTTGTTCAGTGTGCTTTCCTCTTGGGATAGCAATGATCTCCACCATTAGAGACTCAGCTTTGCAAATCAAAGCCTGTTCTGCTTGGTTCTTTTCCCAGAGTCTGTCCTACTTGGTTCTTTTCCTTGTGACCCCCTTCTCATCATAACCTGTCTGCAGTCAGCTGCAGGCAGGTATGAGCTAGCAAAAAATGATGTTGTTTTGTGATTAGTGTGATGCTGTGTCCTTTTTGATCTGCAGAGCTCAACCCCTCTGGTTTATCATTTTAGAGGGTAGTATTGGGGTGTTTGGAGTAGTATCCTATATTCTTGAATAGGAGTTAGTTTGGAGTAGGCCTGTGTCTTCCTCTTCTTTCTAAGGCTTTAACAGGAGACTCTCTCAACCTGTGTTTTGTTACAGTGTGTTCAGTTTGTGGAACAGTATGAACCTGTGGTTGTGCAACTCTTGGCAGAGATGATGGATCCCACTTTTGTTTGCACTGTGAGTATTGCGTTTATTCTATTGAGTATGGGCTGTGATACAGTCCTACCTGCTCTTCTGTGTGCCTTTTCAGTGCCTAGCATGCAGAAACTCTGCTGGAATGAAAATCAGCACACTGAATGCTTGGAGCAAATGCAGTTGTGCAAGGCCTTAGGCTTATTGAACGGACAGCTGTCCGACTGCCAGCCTTGTGCAAGGAAGGATAGAAGAAAATTGCTGCCAGTGCTTATCGACTGTTGCGGTTCAGTACCAAGGTGTAGCGAGCCCTGAATGTGATGAGAGGAAGTTAAATGACCTTTCTTGAGTAAGGCACCTTTCTAGAAGCTCCGTTTCTCAAAACTTAATATGAAGAAGCAGTTGTGGGTTATCTTAATTCTTCCTTGTGTCAGATTACTGCTTCGTGTCCACTCGTGCAGCTGTGAGTCAGTTGAGCGTGGTACTGTGGGAGCTGCTGAAGCTACCTCAGTGTTGCTTCTACACTTGGGGAGGTGGAAGCTCAGACATAAGGCTGTAGTTGAGGTCTCTTAGTGCAAATAAAGATGCTGACTCTGCTGCTGTTCCTTTCACAGAAACTTGGAGTCTGTGGATCAGCTAAACAGCCTCTCCTGGGGGATGAAGCTTGTGTTTGGGGTCCAGGCTACTGGTGTAAGAACATGGAGACTGCTGCTCAGTGCAATGTGCGTAAAGCAGAATTCTGCCTCAAGTTTCCTATTGGTCTTTGGTAACTCCTTATAAACTACCTTTCCGGCTTCTATACCTCACTTCCCAGGGGATGAATTCCAGTTTCAGGAAGCAAAACGGTGCTAGCTAGAGGTGTTGAGTGTGATTAGGGCGTCTTCAGAGCCCTTAGCTTTCTTAAAGCAGACTGTTTCCTCTCCCCTTCGTTCCTATTTCCCACCCTGCTGTGAGCATTTCAGAATCTGTAGTAAGGTACAAGTGAGCTTTATATTTAGTCTGTGTTCCCGCAGCCAACAGACCACGTCATGACCTCTCATCAGGCTCTGAGATTTGGCTTCCAGTATTGCTGTGGGCTGATGCTTTCTTTGCCAGGCCTTAATGGCTAAGGGTCATCAGCATTCTTTTCTGAAGCTTCTGGGTGGGGACGAGGCTGTTATTTATTCTAGTCCTCTCTGGAATTGCTTACTTCAAGAAAAACAGATTTGCTTCCAAGATCTCTTGGCTCTGAATAAGGCATTGAATTGTACGCGTAGATGCACGCTTGTTTGCAAACAGTCTTTTTTCCACTGACCTACACCATTTCTTTCCCTTCAGGCTGTTGATCACTGCAAACGTCATGTGTGGAACTAGAAGAAGAATTTCCAGTTCTGAAGGTTTGCCGTGGCTCTTAAAACATGTGGGCCGAGGTTGGCAGAGAGCTGTATCTCAAATGTCCCTCCTCTCTGCCTCGTTAACAATTTGACCTTCACGTTCCTTTATTGTAACTCTTTTGTAGCAGTGCTGCTGTTGAAGGATCAGATCTTCATTGTTGACTTAACAAAGATATTTCTGATTGTACAGTTTAACTCATACTCCTAAAAATAGTCAGTGTGTTGTAGATTTATTTTTTTTTAATTGGTTAAGCTGAAGTGTTTTTTAGGTGCTGGGAAGAATGGCAGAGAAGGTGAAATGAGTCAAGACTATTATCTTTTAATTTAAAAAAAAAAGCAAGATAGTGACTAAATTTTCAAATGTCTTTCTGTAGTCAGCACTGGGAAGATTACATGCTTTGCATTTTTACCATCTGGCTGGAATATTAACTTTCTGTGTAACCCTAGGGGAACTCTAAGGGATAATGTGGAATCTGGGAATCCCTTCGGCTGGAATTTTCAAAGCTCTACAGATGCAGAGGAGGGGACTTTGTGTCCCCAGCTAACTTTCAAAGGAAATAGTATCTAAAAAAAGCTGTGTTTGCATTTGAGTGACCGTGCTTTTGCATTTGAGTGACCACACTCGTGGCTCATGGTGTTATCATAGCTGAGGAAACCCTCCCTCAACCTTTGATCATGTCCTTATTATTTCCTTGGACTACTCGGTCTAAGCATGACTACTTTCAAGCCCTGTACAGTGGGATTTCAGTCTTTTGAAGCATGCTGACAAATTTAAGGAATGGCTCCCTTTTTTTTTTTTTTTTTTTTATCCTAGTTGCTCAATTCTGCTTAAGTCTTGCAGCTTCCTACATGCAGCCAGCTGGGTGTCAAGAAGGTGGAGCGAGCTGGGTCAGTTGAAGAATGGAAGGGAAAAAGTCAGCAGGGGCTGTGCATTTGTAAAAGTGAGTTCAGGGTAGAGGGCACAAGGCGTGGAAGAATGTTTGGTGGGTTTTTCTTTATTGTAAACTGCCAGTTTGTTTCTTGATCTGATTTTCTCCCGCACCATATTTCAGTCATCTAAAACTTCAGGGGCGCTATGAGGCTTGGGGGCAGTTCCCATTGCTGCCACCCCTTCTCACTGAAACTCACCCTTCTGAGTAGTTGGAAGCATAATAATTTTTTATTTTTTTTTTCCAGAGTTCCCATTTCTGTTGGGAAACGTGTCAGAGTAGCAAGCGGAGGTGGCAGATTAAGAGCACTGTAGTAGATATTTGGCAGCTCTGCTGTCATACCTGACAACCTGCCTTTCCTGCCTCTGCAGCATCCCGCTCAAACGGCCTCAACTTGTGAACAAAAGCTTCTCAAGGTGGGCTGCTGGCCTGGAAAACAAGGCAGGCCCTTGAGGTGTAGGGGCCTTGAGAAGGACAATCATGCTTCTGTTGCTTAAGACACACCTTGCATCCCCTACCAGCGTTTAGCGCATAGTTCTGATCAGGTTGACCCCCCCCCTGAAAACGGAGGCACCGAAGTAGCTTTGAGGAGACCTTTGGGAAGGGAGGAGCTGGGCAGAGGTGGAGCTTTGAAAATTCCAGTCCTGTTCAGAAAGGTGCCGGCAACTGCTGCTGTTCCTGTGGTGTCTTGGGGGAGGCAGGAGCTCCAGTAACGCAACGCTTGAGCAGCAAGCGAAGTGATTTTCATGCAGTTTAATGGAAAACCACTCGACTGCAGCTT
>JAHREE010150194.1:0-16467 GCA_033628505.1 Tringa tobata | reverse complement strand
CACCGGTGGAGCCAGCCACTATGGCCTTCAGTTTCCTTTTGTGCCTGTGAAAGAAATACAGTGAGTCAGGGAAGAAGATAAAGAAGATGCTCCAAAGGAGAGGGGGATGCAGATTCGCAATAACCCCGCGAACAGCCCTGCAAACAGGAGGGGTGAGCTTGGTGGGGGGGGGAAGAGGCAATATCAGTATTAAACCCATGACCTTTTGGGGGGAGAGGGGCAATTTCTGAGCCCAGGCTGAGCCTGGTGTTCAGAAATTGGTGAGAAAGTGTTGAGAAGCTGATGCCCTCCTTTGCTTGCCGGCACCACCAGGGCTGGGAGCAGCCATGAGGGTTCCCCTGGCTTGTGGGGACATTGTGTCCGTTGGGTAGAGCCCTGGGGTTACTCACACTGTCCGGTAGTACCAGTTCATCAGGATGAAGAGCATGGCAGCCAGGAAGAGCAGGACAGCCAGCACGATGATCGCCATCTGGGAGAGACAGAGGGGTAGCGGTATGGAGCCAGGAGCAGCGGGCACCAGCCTGGAATTCTTTGGGTGAAACATCTCACCATGGAAGACCATGGAGGATGGTCGCCCCACCTGCGACCAGCAGCCATCTCCAGCTGCGTCTGGGCTGTTACCTGCAGAGCTGAGAGGTCATCTGGGGCCCGGGCGGTGATGGCAGGCTGCACGTCCAGCACATTATAGTTCCTGAAGAGGTTCCTCAGCTGCTCCTTGTTCTCGTCTATCATCTGAATCACCCTGGGAAGAGAAGGGGTGCTTGGGCATCTTGACATTAATGAGGTTCCCCAAGGACTCAACAGGCCAGGTGATGGGCTGGGTGACAGGCCAGGTGACGTACCGTTCCACGTCCAGGATGCGGTTGGTATCCCTGTTCACCACATGGATCAGCAGCTCCGTCTGCGCAAAGTTCACCCGACCTTTCTTGTCAACATGGAACTGGGAAGAGACAGCAAGGTCTGCAGTGTGGGAGAGGTGTCTCCTCCCAGGGCATCTCCCAAGCATGCCTCAAGGTGTGCTCGTGCAGCAAGAGACCCTCAAGCCTGGCATGGGGTTGTTCTGGACCCCTTTGATACACCACAGCCGTGAGAGGTGAGGGGTGTCTCAGGGCCGGACACCCTCAAAGGAGACCTCCCAAGCAGCATGTGGAAGGTTACCTGCCCCTCGAATCGACCTCAGAGCAGGATGGTTACCTGCACGTCATCCGTGTTGACAATGGCGCCTGTGATGTTGGAAAGCAGGCTGATGAATTCCTCCTCAAACTGCCTGACTTTGTCGGGGATCTCATTGATGATGATTTTGACCCGCTGGTCATCCCGCAGGATGTAAATCCCCACAATGGCTGTGTCGTTGTGGCCCACTAGGTCAGAGGCCATGATGTCCACCACGAAGTAGCCGGGGTTGTAGGCCGTGAAGAGGTCGAAAGTTCGCAGGATCCCATCAAGGGTTCCTGGGGGAAGGATGGTCATAAGGATGGTCATAGTGACCCTGGTCATGGGGACATCTTTAGTCACATAGACATCTCTGGCCATGGCCCTGTGCTCCCGGAGCATGCAGTGTACACACCGATGCTGAAGATGTTGGCCACCTCCTCGGAGTCGTTGGAGTGCTGCTTGATGTAGCGGATGCCCAAGATGTTGTACAGGACCAGGCTGTTATTGCCCACATCGGCATCCACTGCAACCACTCTGATCAGCTCCGATCCCACCTTGGCATCAGTGGCGACCCCTTTGAGAGAGAGATGGGACAGGGACCTGGGGTCGGGCTGGCTTTCACTGCCCCTTCATCCGGCTGGACCTTTCCTGAAGCGTTTCTGGCTCCTGGTGGCCTCTCAGCCATTGGCACCCCTTACCCGCAGTGTACTCCGACTTGGTGAACTGGGGGGACTGGTCATTGATGTCGTCCAGGAAGATCCGCACCTCCTGAAGGGTCAGGTCCTCATTGAGATCCCAGGCCTGGGCTCTGTCTGCCTGCTGGCCCCAGGGTGGGGACCAGTTCCTCTGGCTGGATGCTTTGACTATGATGGAGAAGTATGGGTCCTTCTCCCGGTCCAGGTCTTGCAAGACCTGCAGCTTTCCCTCCCGGCTCAGCTGGAAGTTGCTCTCCTGATTCCCAGCTGGGCAAAAAAAAAACAAAAAGGGGACTCTTTGGGTCAGCATTTCTGAAATGTCACCTCACCCGTTGACCAGGGCAGAAAGGCAGTGAGGAGATGATGGGAGTGATGGAAAGCCTTGGCAAGGGGTGTGGAGGGAGGTACCCATCCCCTCCCCACTCAGCACACACCTGCTATGAAGTAGTAGACGATGGCGTTGGAGCCCTCATCTGCATCCACTGCCCCAGTGACGTTCCCCACCACAGTGCCTGGCCGCGAGTGCTCGGGGACGGAGAGCGCCTGGTACTGGGGACTGTCCCTCTGCCAGAGACCCCAGGAGAAGGGGGAGTTATAAGCATCAGGGTGGCTTCGAATAAAACTGGACAAATCCCATCATAGTGCCCACCATGGCGCATGCTCCATCGCATATCCTCGATGGCAACCCCATCCCTGCACCCCCTGTGTCCCACCCCCTCCATGCTGGTGCCTTACGGGTGGCCTGAGGAAGACGGGCTCATTGTCATCAATGTCATCAAGTGCGATCTGGAGAGGTTGCATGGTCTCATAGGCCGGCTGGCCCTGGTCGCAGGCCACGATGATCAGCTGGGGAGAGAGGCAAAAGCGCCGTCCTGGGCAAAGCCACGTGGGCCAGGAGACATGGCTGGGGGGTGGTGGAGGATTTTTGAGGGATTTAAGAGGGAATTGGGAGCTGGCCCACCAGGATGCAACTCCCTGATGGCACTTGATAACCACCCAGTTCCTGCCGAGGTGTGTGACGTCTTCACAACTGCGGCAGCTGACCCCATCCCCACCACCTCGCTTGCATCCCACCAGCCCTGCACTGGACCCGCAGCCTTGAGGACCGTTCCGGCCGCCCCCGTGGGTGTGTTGCCACCCGGCTCACATTGTACACTGCCTGCTTCTCCCGGTCCAGCCGCATGGCCGTCTGGATCAGCCCGCTGACCGAGTCGATGGTGAAATACTCCCAGTCTTTGTTCCCCGCCCCGGTTTTCAGCAGGTTGTAGAGCACCGCTCCGTTGAGGCCTTCGTCTTTGTCCGTGGCGTAGACCTCGTAGACGTTGGACCTCAGGGGGATCTCCTGCTTGCACATGTGAAGTCCCTCAGCCTCAGCATTGCACACAAGTCCCCTGCTCCCCCATGCCCCTCCAAACCCCCCTTGTATCAGGGTCAGCAGGCTCACACTGCCCAAAACCCAACCAGGAGCTGGCAACACGGAGCCATAATGCTTCATATGCATGCCAAGGACTGGCTGAGCAAAGCCCGGCTTCCCAGAAAGGAGAAACATCTTAAATGTCAGCATTTCAGCCCTTGTTTATAAACAGTCTTGTCCCACAGTGACTGGCCATTTCCTTATTTTGCATGTTGCTGCGGTTTCTGTTCCCCAAAGCTGTCCCAACATCCCGGTTCGCACGTATGGAGAAGAGCTGCTGTTGACCATCCAGCCCCATGACCCAAACCTTCTTGCTGCACATTAAATCACTTTCTTGTTCCATCTCCAGTGCAGATGGAGATTGGGTTTTGCCACTGGTAGGCAGGAGTGCTCCTAGGCACGGTCCCGTGGTGCCATGACCCCCCTCCCTCTCGAGGGGCTTACCTCCTTGATGTGCAGGATGGTGCCATTGGGTGGGCGGATGAAGACGGGGCGGTTGTCATTGATGTCAATGACCTCCACGTGGAGCATGGTGGTCCCCCAGAGAGGGGGATGTCCCTTGTCCGTGGCCACCACAGTCAGGTTGAACCTCTCATAGGACTGCAAGCGCCGCCGGGACGTGATGAGCCCAGAGTCTTTATTGATCTTGAAAGCCTCTGAGGGTAGAAAAACCACATCTCTGGCTCAGGACACTTGGCACCAGATAAATTATGGTTAGAAACCAGTCCATCAGCTAAAGCACACCCGTCACTGGAGGGAAATCCCTGTCAAGGGGTGACTGAGCCGGCTGCATGAGGCTGGGAGTGCAGGTCCTCTCAGGTTGCCATTTCAGAGCATCCTTGCCTGCTGCTGACTCCTTGCCACTGGACAATGACAAAGCCCCTGCTCCCTGGCCACCCCTGCCCAGGCCAGATACACCAGCCAGAACAGGGCAGTGGTCAGAGGGAGGTCAGAGGAGCCCAAGGGTCTCAGGAAAATGAACTTTCTGGTATTTCCCTTTCCATTTATGCTGGCTTTTGCCTGGTTCCCATTACCCCTCGGCACACACAGATATACCAGATTTTGGGCACTATCCCTATCCACCTAGTCCTTCTCAGCTTTCCTCTAATGCGTGCAGTGAGTTTGCTCCAAAAGACACACATGTGTATGGTAGAAAGTTCTGCTGGGGTGGGGGAGACAAGAGGATAAGCCAAGGCTGGGCTGAAGGACGAAGACGGGCAAAGCCTCCATCAGAGGGCTTGAGCCCCTCTCCTGTGAGGACAGGCTGAGAGAGCTGGGGTGGTTCAGCCTGGAGAAGAGAAGGCTCCAGGGAGACCTTAGAGCGGCCTTCCAATATCTGAAGGGGCTACAGGAGAGATGGGGAGGGACTCTTTGTCAGGGAGTGCAGTGACAGGACAAGGGGTAAGGGTTTTAAATTGGAAGAGGGGAGATTTAGATGAGATACCAGAAAGAAACTCGTTACTGTGAGGGTGGTGAGACACTGGAACAGGTTGCCCAGAGAAGCTGTGGCTGCCCCATCCCTGGAGGGGTTCAAGGCCAGGCTGGATGGGGCTTGGAGCAACCTGGTCTGGTGGGAGGTGTCCCTGCCCATGGCAGGGGGGATGGAACTGGATGATCTTTAAGGTCCCTTCCTACTCTAACCATTCTATGATTCTATGAAAGCCATAACATGCCACCCCACAAGGAACTGGGAACTGTGGAGCAATACCGAAAGCTCCATGCTTTCAGTATTGCTCCTGGGACTGCAGGCATAACCTTGCTCCAAACCACCCAGGGGACACCGGCTTGGCCACTATGTCTCCTCCAATTGCTCCTCATCATAACCCTCCATCCTGGGGAGGAGCTCCCCACCACCAGCACCCACCTGCTCCGGGGCCCTCGATGCTGTAGGTCACCACGCCGTTATCCCCTTCGTCCAGGTCGGTGGCAGTCATGGTGATCACCGACGTCCCCGCTGGCTCGTTCTCGTAGACGCTGGTGCTGAACTGGTTCTTGCTGAACTGGGGCCTGAAGTCGTTAACGTCCAGGACTGTGATCAGCACCTTCGACAAAGCACAGCTGGCTGGGTGACTGTGAGGTGAGGCTGGGGAGGTCTGGGCAGCCCCCCGGGGGGGTCATACCCCTGCTGTGACCTGCGGCTCTGATGCCAGAGTGCGGTGACCTTCCTGCTATTCGTTTAGCTCCGCTAGCTGAATTCCTGCCTCCAACAATGGGGGCCACCACGGCTGGGACCACCCATTCATGCCGGAGCACTTGCAGACAATAGTGTTGCCCTTCCCTGCCCCTCCTGCTCCGTCCCCTCCTGCCAACGTGCTGACCCTGTGACACAAAGACCCCTGCACCATCCACCCCACAGCCCCTGGGATCATCTGCACTTCTACCTATTTTCTCTCTGAGGAACCACCTTTTGGCTGGTGACCACCACAGGAGGGTTGGTGGGAGGAAAAGAGCCCTACCTGCACAGAGTTTTCCCGACGGTTACTGGACACGTCCCCAGGGTTGTCCCTGGCCACGGCCGTCAGTGTGTAGTGGTCCTTCTTCTCCCGGTCCAGGGCTGACAGGATGTAGATGTCACCCTGCAGCACACAGAGACCTTCAGGTGGATCTCATCTGGTACTCGAGAAGGGCAGAAGGTGAGGTGTGGGAGCAAGGCACAAGGTGGGACCATCTCAGCCTCCCCTCCCTTTCCTCCCTGTGTTCCAGCCTTGGTTGGCTCCTTACCGTGTTGGGATTTATTCCAAACTTGCCCTCTCCATCCCCCAGGCTGTACTGGATGAGAGCAAAATTCCCAGAATCCGCATCCGTGGCCTGGACCCTCAGGACGACCGTACCCAATGGCACGTCCTCAAAGACAGCTTTCTGCAAGGAAAGGGACTGGTTGTTTCATAGAATCATAGAAGGGTTTGGGTTGGAAGGGACCTTAAAGGTCACCTTGTTCCAAGCCCCCTGCCATGTGCTTTTTTTAGCAGGTAGCAACCAAAGTCATAGGGTGGCACCCAGGGGTGGGCACAGCTGGACTCAGGACAAGATGTTCACACGGAATACATTGGTGGGTTGAGTATCTTCATACGGTTCAAGCACAGGGAGGAGAAGGTGCCCACCCTCACCAGGCAGGCACTGCCCAGCCCCACATGGACTCGAGCAGATGAGCCCAGCTCACCTGGTAGGAGGGTTGGCTGAAAACAGGATTATTGTCATTGATGTCCACTATCTGGAGATACACAGGGATCTCAGCAGATCTGCGGGGAGACCCGTTGTCAGAAGCTCGGACGGTGAAGTTCAGCCACTGCACCTCCTCATAGTCCACCGTCCTGTTGGCCACGACCTTCCCTAGAGGATAGCAGACCCTGAAATGAGAAACTTGCCCCAGGCCACTGATCTGCCCCAGACTCCCACCTCCCCAGGCCACTGACCTGCTGACTGGTCTTCGAGGCAGGCATAGCCTTCCGGGGAGAGGTTCAGCAGCTCGTAGGTGATCTGCCCATTGGCACCTTTGTCTGGGTCCACTGCTGAGATGGAGATGAGTGTTGTGCCCTGCGTGGCCCCCTCCAGGATCCTCTCGGTGAAGTAGGTGACCCCAAAGGGGCGGAAGCGGGGTGTGTTGTCATTGACGTCCAAGACGTTGACTGTCAGCTTGGCTGTGGCCATGGTGGAGACCACAGGGGAAGAGAAGAGGAAGGGAGAAAGGAAGATCATGAAGGGACAAGTGTGAAACTCCAGGAAAGTCAATGAAACTGAGGTGTTTCGTCAAGATAAATGCCAATATTCAGCAAAGCCACTATGCCCTGAGCTGGATGTGGGACAGTCTCACCTACTTCAGACCTACTCCCGAGCTGTGTGTGCCTTCTCACACACAGGCCTGGATTTACCAGGAGCAGGCTGGCAAAATGTCATGGGGATGGTAATGAAGAAGCAGGTGTCTCCCACGGTACAGTTCTGGGCACTCAGCCTGGGGGTGTTTGGGCTATTCACTAAAGGAGGGCTCAGAGGAGAACCTGAACCTGCTGGGAGCTGGTCCAGGATTGCTCCTGCTGGAAATGCTGTTGGTAAGGATGGAGAGGAAGGTGCTGGCTACCCAGAAGCTGTGCTGGCTACCCAGAAGCTGTGCTGGCAAAGGCTGTGGCCAGCCCTGGCCCCACGCTCCCTGGGTAGAGCCCACACTTACCGTTGGGCACGCTGACCGAGTGGTCGATGACTTCGCTGGCGTTGTCATGGACAGAGATGGTGACCTCGTAGGTGGCCACCAGTTCCCGGTTGAGGGGAGTTTTGATCTTCACAGCTCCTGGGAACCCCAAAAAGATGGGGGGTCACAGGTTGTGCCTGTGCCCCCCCCTCCCCCCCCACCGAGGACTCTCCGCTGCACTTGCACTCCTGCCTCTCCCCAGAGGTGAAATGGGGAAAACACTCAACAGCTACAGGAGGAGACATCTCCTCTCCCTCTGCTCTCTGTCTCCTGCCTTCCTGCCTGCTCCGCTCTGCCCGGATAACAGGGTGTCACGCTGCCTCAGCCGGGGTAAGGATTTGGGTTGTGAGGACGAGAGGGGTTTGGGAACAACTGCTGCTGCTTCCCTGCAGGACACCATCCACCTGGGCTCAGCGTCCTTCAAGAGCCTTGTCCTGTGTCCTTTCCAAAAAGGAGGTTTTTCTCTCCCGGGTCAGATCTGTGCTTCCAAAACAGATGCAGGGAGCTCCTGTCCCACCTTCCTGACCCCACCACCTGCCCCAGATTGTCCCCCCATGCTCCCCCCGGCGAGGGTGCCCGTGTCTGGTCTGCCAAGGCTGAGCAGCCCCTGGCCCCGCAGCGGGGCTGCCTGCGATGGAGATGGGTGAGATGATGGAGGGAGGTGACAGATGGCGTGGAGAGAGAAACGAGCAGAGACACAGAGACAAACCTGGCGGGCTGAGAGCCGGAAAGGAAAGAAAAGGGTTAGTTAAGTCGGTCGGCTGGGGGAGAGAGGACAGGGCAGGGTGAGATGGGACAGCCAGAGGAGGAGAGCGGGGAGGCAAGAGGGGAGCATCATCTCCCTGTGCCTCAGACACCTACCTCCAGGCAGAGAAGAAGAAGAAGAAGCAGAAGAGAGAAGAGGGGTCCGCGCTGCCTGCGCAGCCCTTCCCGCTCTCCTACCTGTCCTAAAATCCACCGTGAACACTCCTTGCTGGTTGGGCACCAGTGCGTCTGTGTCATCACGGGCCACGATCTCCAGCAGGTAGTACTCCAGGCGAGGGTGGAGGTCCCGGTCGATGGCAGTCACCTCAGCCACCACGGTGCCGGGGGCGGCCGACTCAGGGATGCTGACCGTCTGGATGGGGTTGATGAACTCGGGCCGGCAGTCGTTGACGTCGTCGATGAAGAGGCTGACGGTGGCGGTGCCCGAGAGCGCTGGCGTGCCCTGGTCCACGGCCACCACCGTCAGCCGGTAGGCATCCCTCTCCTCCCGGTCGATGGTGATGTTGGCCACGCGGATCACCCCCGTGGCAGCATCGATCAGGAACCTGTCCTGACCACCGCTCTCGATCCGGTAGTCCAGCTGCTGGTTGAGGCCGCTGTCAGCATCCGTGGCTGTCACCTGGAGGACGGAGAAGCCTGGAAAGGGGGGACATAGACCTCTTAAGTGAGAGCTGGAAGGCAGCAGCAACAAGCCCCTGGTGCCAAGGCAAATACCATCAAGCAACGTGGGCAGGCCCAGTTCCCAAATTTTCCTTTCAACGCCATCCTTGACCAGCCCTGACTCTGAAGATCTGGATCTTCACAGTCCCAGGGGGACGCCCAGCTCTCCCCATCACCCACTCCCACATCCAGTCCCAACCCCTTCCTGACCTGGGGGGCTGTTTTCCCGCAGTCGTGCAGTGATGGAAGCTGGCTGGAAGACGGGCCGGTTGTCGTTGTCATCCAGGACGGTCACCACCAGGCTGGCAGTGCTGTTGAGCCCTCCCACATCACGAGCCACCAGAGTGAACTCCAGAACTGGGTCCAGCAAAGCCTCTCGGTCTATCACGCTGCCGGGCCTCACCGAAACGACACCTGGAGAAGGGGAAAAGCCCGTGAACAGACCCTACCTCTGTCTGGTGGCCCTGGGCTGGGGACGGCCACCTGCTGAGCCACCCCACCTGTCCTGTTGTCTATAACAAAGAGGTCCAGGGATGCCTCCAGGAGCTGGTAGGTCACCACAGCATTGCTGCCCTGGTCACCGTCCAGAGCTAGGATGGGTCCGTTGAGCACTGTGACCGGAGTCCCTGGATGGGATGACAAGGATTAGGGAGGGTGGCAGCCCCCTGTGGAGGCCCCCTGCCCTCCCCTCCCACCCTGGTGATGCATGAGGGACGGCAATGAATGGATGGTGGCAGTGACAGAGAGGGGACTCGTGGTGCACGAGGCAGTGGGGGGGACAGCTGCTGCAGCCTTGCAGACCGACTTGCGAGGCCCAGGTGAGGTGGTGGGACGTCCAGCTACAAACAAACAGACAGACACATCCATCAGATGGGTGACACCAGCACCCTGCTGCTGAGGGCATCACCTGGAAGCATCCAAACCCTTGGCCTGGGATGTCCCATGATGGCAGGACAGAGAAGTACCTGAGGTCTTGGAGCAGGGAGCAATGGCAGGAAGGCAAAAATTTCCCAGCTCTTTGGCTGGGAAACATCTACCTGAACAGGCTGGACTGTTTTATCTCTAATGCCTGGAGAAACGCGGCTCCAGGTACTGGTGATGGAGAGATGGCACTCCATCCCCTCCAGAGACGTTGAGCATGTTGGTGCCCTCAAGGCTGCCCCCCCAGAGCTCCGCTAAGACCATGGGCACCTCTTGCTGTCTGCAGCTGAGCAATCCCCAAAAGAGGCTGATTTCTCACAGGGTTGTGGCAGGAAGAGATTCCACCAGAAGCATGGACCAAAGCTATGATCTCCTGGAGGCTGATCTCCTCAGGTAGTCAGCAGAAGTCTCTCATGCTCAGCATCCCCGTCCCACTGACCTGCAGCCTTTCCCTGCTCAGCGCCGTGTCTCCTCCACAACAGCCAAGAGACACCTCCCCTTGCTTGGCCCCAAAGTGAGTCTCCAGGAGCCATTTAAGGGAGCAAAGAGAGACCTACCCGGGGGCGAGTTCTCCATCACCTCAGCCTGGTAGGAGCTCTGGGTGAAGAGGGGGCGGTTGTCATTCTCATCTGCTATGGAGATGACCAGGAGGTCAAAATCCTAAAAGAAAATGGGGACAAGAGGGAGATGATGGCAACATCCTTTCCTTGAGCTCACCTCCTGCCTCTCACACCTCTAGCTTGGTGCTGGTCAAAGCTGGACCCCTGTGCAACCATGATGCTGTGCTTCCTGGACCATCCTAGTGGGTCTACAGAGACCCTCACCCTTCCCAGGTGAAGGACGGTTGGGCATCCTTTCCCAGTCTGCACCTTGAAGGCTGATGCATGGGACACCTTGGCAGAGCCAGAAGATGCTCTGCTGTCATTGTGGTTGCCCAGCTCTCCAGCCCAACTTTGTCCCATCAACTTCTGTTGCATAGAGTCAACATGCGATGTTGGACTTGCCCTGACTCCTACTGGTCCTGTTCTCTGCTGAGTAGAGGGTTACAGCCTGCTCCTTGTGACCCCCAGATGCTTTTGGGGGGTGAGGCTGCTATTGGAAACGCTGTGGGTAAACACATCATGTGGTTTTGGCCACGGCAGGAACCTCTTCTCTCCCCAGCTCCCTGCCACCTGCATTGCTGGAGGCCCTGGCAGTGTCCATAATTACCCGCCTGGCATTGCGTATGTTCTCAGGGTTGTCCTTCACCGTGATGGTCAGCCTGTACTCTGCCACCCGCTCCCTGTCCAGTGGGCGGTTTACATAGATGATGCCGCTCTACCAAGAAAAAAGGGAGGAAATAGGTACAAGGGACACGAGGAGAGCTTCTCCCAGGTCATCTCCTGCCAGGGCAAGGACGCCAGATGGCACCCGTGGGTGGCCCGAGAAGGCAGGGCTGCAGGGCCAGGGGTGCCCACCCTCCGTATCCCGGCATCCCACCCCCCTGGGGGCATACGGTGCTGTTGATGTAGAAGGCCTTCTCCGTGTTGCCCGCTGTTATGTCGAAGGTCAGGAGCGCGTTGGGCCCCTGGTCCGCATCCCGGGCCAGGATGCGGGTGACAAAACTGGAGACGGGGGCGTTCTCACTGAGGGTGAGGTTCATGGGGAGGTTGAGCAGAACGGGGTCATTGTCGTTGATGTCCAGCACGCGGATGCCCACCAGCATCTGCCAAGAAGAGAAGGGGCACGTGGCGCCTATTTCCATCCCTCCCACCCTTCTTATGCCCCCACCTCACCCCCGGGGGAAGAGGTGGGCTTCCCCACTCAGCCCACTCTGGTCTGGCAGAGGAAAGCCCCAGGGACAAGGGGGAGGAGGAGAAGAGAGTGACAGCAGAGACCAGGAGGAAGGAGATGGGCATGGGGGACGGCACCTCGCAGCCCCCCCCCACCATGTTGCCCCAGGGGGACTCACTGTGGAGCTGAGGGGGGGCACCCCCCGGTCCCGGGCGGCGATGGTGAGGTTATAGAAGGGGATGTTCTCGCGGTCCAGCTCGGCATCCTTCCGCACCCGCAGCTCCCCTTCCACCGGGGAGATCACAAACTCCCCTGCCAGAGACAAGGGGGCCCTGCCTTGCACCATGCTGCTGCCAAGAGCCCACCTCCCCAGAGAGCTGGGGGACAAGCACCGTGGTGGCTTTGGGGACAAATCCATGCCCTGTTACTGCAGGTATGGGAGGACTATGGCAGCTGGAGACTATCCTGGATGCCTCCCCAGGTACCAGCAGGAGGAGAGGATGGGTTGAATGGCCAAATAAAAGGTGCCTGTGCCTCTTGGCTGGGCCTTTTTGAAGATGCCAACAGCCCTCCCCGTGCCCCGTGATGGCCAGAGCAGGGTGGGCTACATGGCACAGATCAGGAGAGCCGAGGGGCTCAGGAAAAGCTTTGGCATCACGGTCAGCTGGGAGATGGCACAGTCACCACAAGTTCACAGAGGGACACCCCCATGTCCCCATGGTCCACAAGGACGCCCATGGCTCCTCTGCCACCTGCTCTGGGGTGCTGGTGGGGCTGGAACTACAGCTTTGCCATGGGTTGCAGAGCAACTCAGTCCCCAAACACCCTGCAAACCCCGGTGGGGGTGAGGGGACAGAGCTGTGTGCTTACAGCTCTCGGTTTCTCGTTCTGCGGTCTGGGTTTTTTTTCCCCTTTTTTATTGTTCTGCCTTCATTGTTTAGCAGATTCGCCCCCTTCCTTGCACAAGCCCCGGGCAGCCCCTGACTGGCCATGAACAGGTTAAGTTTCCTGTTGCTCAAAACAGGATTTCCTGGTGTCGAAAGGAAGGCTGAATTCGCAGAAGAGCTGGGAGGGAGGATGGCTTTTCTGCAATACTTCCGTCTGCCCGCCCTCCCTCAAGCCAGGTTCCTCCATGGGGCAGCCAGAAGAAGAAGAAGAAGAAGAAGAAGAAGTGATGTCCCCAGGTCCCCGCTCACCGAGGGGGTCCCCGGCGATGATGCTGTACTCCACTTGCCCACCGGGTCCTGAGTCGCCATCATGGGCCAGGAAGGTCCAGACACGTGGGCCAGGCTGCCCTTCCGTGACATCGAAGGGGCCCTCGTAGGGCCGTGGGAAGGTGGGACAGTTGTCATTGATGTCGTTGAGGTTCACCAGCACCTGTGGTCAGGGCGAGACGGTGGAGGGCAGTGAGAGGAGAGGGATGGAAGGGTAGACCAGCCCGCTGGTCATGAGCATGGGAAGCCATGGATGGATGACATTTCAAAACACTTTCTATTATCTCCTGTATTTCTGACTTTGTTGGGTTCACCAAACATCCATCTCACAGTTCAGGGTCTCAAACTCAGTTATTCCTGACCATAGTGACACTATGAAACTCCAGCTGCACCCTTTTCAACATCAGCACATCATGATGGAGAGGTCAACACAAAAGCCAGATGTTCTCCACATTCACATCTTGAAACCCAAGCTGGATAGACAAAAAAACCACAGGTATGGATCTGACCACCAAAGCCACGAGTTGAGAGAGACCCGATCTCTGCAGCCAGCTGCACACTTGCTCACTCCTTTTCCTCCACCAAGGGCTTCATTCCTAATACTGAGTAAACTTTAAAAAAATGTGTGACTAGTGACTTAGCTGACTAGAAGTCAATCCTACAGATTCCAAAAAGGGGAAAGCATCAATTATTTTAGGACAGCGTAGGCCATGGGGCTGCCGGCCTAGCTGAGGATCCAATGAACTCGAGTCTTGTTTTCTGATTGAGTCATACTACATAGAAGACATTTATGTAGCTCTATACCATGCAGAGAGGGTTATCCCCTTGCTAGGCTTCAGGGAACTTGCACAGTGGAGAAACCCTGCCTGAGGAGGAGAGTCTCCAGTGGCTAATAAAAGGTTGAGCTTTGGTGGTACGGGTGGTTATGAGAAAGCTACAGAAAATGAGGAGCTTTCTGACCTCCCGGGTTGAAGGACAGTAAAATCCATCAGATGGACATTCATTACTGGCTAACTCTAATCTTTACAAAAGAGCGTATCTGAGTCTCTGTTCCATTTCCTAGCAGTGGAAAAAACAAACGCTGGCACGCCTTAACAGGATGATGGATTTCCTATCACTAGGGATCTTAAATAATCACTAAACTAAAATCCCCCTAAAAGCTATGTTTTTGTAGGGTGCTGGCACAAACTCCTTGGGCCCTGCAGGGATGGTGTTTCCTATCCCTTCTAGCTTTGGTACTTGTTTCTGAAGGGGTTTCCAAGTTCATGTCTCTGCTTGGGCCAAGAGCAGGGAAAGCTCTGCCTTTGCCTCCAGCACACCAACACCTGCCACCTTCCCTGCCAGCAGTTACATCCCAGGTCTCCAAGTTTCCACTGCAGTTTTCCTGGTCCAGGAAGGCATCTCCAGCAGTATCAGATGCACACAGCTGAAGGCTTCCCATCTGGCCGAGCATGGAGCACACCACTGCCAGGCTTGTGGGGACAGATCTTATCCATGGAGACCTCCCACACTGGTTTCCTGGTCCCTTTCAGTTTCTCTTTTTTTCTTGGCACACGAGAACTTATCTCCTTTTGGAGAACTACAAAACCCTTGGCTTGATGTCTGGGTGAGGCATCGGGTCCACGACAGGGAGCCAAGGCAAAAGATCTAACTGATCCCTTCCACCTGCAGACCTCAAAGTTAATCTGGGCATGGACAACATCCGCCATACAACCTCTCAAATTTTGGTTTTAGCCACAAAAATAATCAGTATTTTCAGCTCATGCAAAATGTTTGCTTTGGAGCTGCTAGTCTGCCCTCCCCATGCTTCGAGCAGTGCACTAAATTCAGGTCACCACGGCCCAGGAAAAATGGAAAAGCTATAGAGAAAAGCAACAACAACAACAAAAATTACTAACAGCTTTAAATAGCGTCCATACAAGGAACCAAAAAGGAATTTGAAAAGCAGATAAATAATCGGAGAAGATAAGGATGATGCAGTAATTAATGCTATAGCAATGCTTTACTATCTACTGTCCCTTCAAGCTAGAAGCACCAAGGGGACATCTAAAAAAAACCATAATGCTCTTCTGGAATGCCTTCTGTTTATGTCTTTGCAGGACCAAATAACCCACAAGTGTCCCTCGCCCACATCCCTGTTTTGCAACTCCCATGCGGGAGTGGGGTGACAGCAACCGGGCAAAGTGGCTGCAGCTGGGAAAAGACTGGTGACCATTGGGAAGGAGATGTGAAACTGCTCACGCGAGGGTGAACTCCTTCATCCCGAAGAAGCTGTGGTGTTGCAACCCCACCGGCAGCTCCTTACCGTGGTGGTCGACGTCAGCCGGCGCGAGATGATGGGGCACTGGTCAGTGGCGGTGACAATCAAGGTGTAGCGCCCGTGGCTGATCTCGTAGTCCAGCTCCTTCACCGTGCGGATCTCTCCCTGTAAGGCAGGGGGGAGAGCGACCAAGAGTGAAGAGGGTGGGATAAGGAGACATCTGGGATGGGGCTGGTATCCTTACTGACCGTGGTGCTGTCTATGTGGAAGGTATCCAAGATGTTGCCTTCGGTGATGGCGTACGCAACTGTGCCGTTGGGTCCCTCGTCCCGGTCCAGGGCCTGCACGGTGACAAGGGTGGCGTTGAGCGTGGCGGGACCTTCGTCGAGGGTCACCTCATACAGCTGTTGCTGGAAGGCGGGAGCGTTGTCGTTCTCATCCAGGATGGTGACGTACACTGTGGTGGTGGCCTGTGGGACACGGGGACATTGCGTTAAGCGCTGCAGAGGGATCAGCTCCACAAGCCCTGAAGCTGGCTGGGGAAGGCTGTCAAGGTCAACGACCAACGTGGACTCGACCCTGCCAAGAGAAACAAAGATGAGGCAGGGCTCAAAATGAAGTGAGCTGTGGCTGCAGATGTAGCTCCAGGTAAATGCTAGGTACAGAGATTAAATCACACCCTCAATCCTCCTCCCTTTCACCCAGTTTTTACCATTGCTGATGGAGCAGTCCATGGCAGAGGGTCAACCCCATCGTGCCTCACTGCTTTCGGAGGAGGCACGTGTGAGTCCTCACCTTGACATTGGGGACACCTTGGTTGTCATTACCGAGGGAAGCAGCGCGGTGGGATGAAAGATACCTGAAGATGATGCTGCCACAGGTTTGGTGAGGAACAAACATGAGCATCCTGGACTGACCACCTATGGGTCCCATCATCTACCTGCTGACCTCAATTTCACTGCCGGTCAGGCTCAGCCTGTCCTGACCCTCTTCCAGCTCTGTCTGGCCCTTCAGAGGCACTTGGATGTCCTTACTGAAGGCTGTCTTCTGGGTCTCTCACCATGGGGGCACGCCTGGGGGACGGGGAGGTGACAAGAGCGTGCCACCCTGCCTAAAGGACTCAGCTCAGAGATGGGGTCTCGGGATGATTAAATAATTTTTTTGGAGTCTCTGGACTTTGTGCCTTCACCTTCCCCCAGCAACAAATTCCTTCCAGGCAGAGAAGGGTTACCTGTTTGATGAGAGCATCAGAGGCACGTTGGTTGTGAAAACCACAAAGCCACGGCCGTAATTAGCTGCTTTTCAATTTCACTGCGCGCGCCCCCGAATTCGGAGCAGGTTAGCAGCAAGGTGTCCTGCGGTTTGCAAACCTCCACGTGGCTCCCGGGCTCTGCTTTCCAGGGAACCCCGTTTTTAAAATGAGGTGC
>JAHREE010150193.1:0-10345 GCA_033628505.1 Tringa tobata | reverse complement strand
GTTCCCCCCAAGATGGCGGCTTTCCCTCAGCGCAAGGCCCAGTGCCTGGGGCGGGCGGACGGCAGCAGGAAAGGCGGCCTGGACGAAAGGGCGGCCGGCGTCGTGCAGCTGTTGAACGGGTGGCCCCGGTTCTGCACCACCAGCTCCTGCTCCGGCCGCCTGGTCCTCTTGCAGGCCCCCTCCCCCGCGGTGAGGGAGGACCCGGTTCTGGAGTGGGCCGGGCCCAAGGCGGGACTATGGGGTTTTTTGTGTTTTTTTTTTTTTTAAATATACAACGCCAAAAATCCACCATCCGCGGGTTTAATCCTGTCTCTTCGTTGCTAGGATATAAACAGCGGGGGGATCCCGAAGAAAAACTGCACGTGGCTCATGGTAACGCACGAGTTGTGCGCTAAAGGCGATGTGGTAAGAAGACAATATGGGATGTCTTTTATATTTATTTACTATAACGTGCCTAATGTCATGGGAATCAGGTAAAATAGAAAGAAATTATTTTGTTAGGTTTTTTTAATTCCTATTACTGAGATGAATTGACACCGAGCTTTTTGGGTATAAAATAAATAAACTTTGGGTGTTCTACTTAATAAACTCTTAAAACCGATTTTGAAGAGAATGCTTTTAATCCTTATGCCAAAATATCTGCATAGTTTAAATGCAGCTAATACAAAACTTCAATAATTCCTTACTGTCTGGAGGCACATAATCTCTACATCACAACCATTTGACAAGGAGTCAATAATTATTATTGCCTCTGCAGCAGAAAGCTTTCAAAAAGTGATATCTGAAAAATCTAACATGCAACGATTCTTATTTTTCAAACCCTTATTCAGAATAAGCAGGAATAATGCTTTTCTAAGCAGGTGATGCAATCATTCATTTCCTTACAGGTTACTGTTAGCGTAACAATGTATTTTTCATTTCTGCTCTCTTTTCCCTGCTTGTTGGATTGCCAGCAAGGTATCAACTAGGCACTAGATTTAAAAGCCTTCCTGTTCAAAAGTAGAATAAGCTTAATTTCTGTAGGATGCTGGCGGGGCTGCGGACAGTGCTGTTGTTGGCAGGCTGTGGTGGGCTGAATGAACGCCTTCTATTCCCTGTTAATTCCCAAGCACGATTGCTGTGTGAAGCCAGACATTTCCCCAGGAACAGCTCTGGGTCAGGCAGCAGCGGAGGAGCCGCTCCAGCAGCAGCGTTCCTGCCGGACAACCCGGCCTTCATCCCCTTCCCCAGCAGCTGGAGCCACATGCAGGCGTTAGTGCAGTAAGATCTCCTTCAGGATGATTCGGCTGTGATTAACAAATATTTTGTGTTGTCCTCCTTACCTGCTCCGTAAGCTGTGGCCATTCTGGCTTTGCTGTTTTGGTCAGCAATTCCAGAAGCGACCAAAATATATTCATCCGTTTCCATTAACGGTAAACGTGTTGAGGTAAGCGTGCAGTGGGCACCTTCCTTTTGTAAGTAATAACTCCCTCAAGGCAGTTAAAGCTGTCTCGAGCCCAGCTTGCTGTGATGACATTAACAGACACCTTTCATTTACAGACACCTGACACTAGTGTAACTAGTGAATATCTTACACTGCCTTTTTTATTTAATATCTTAAAATCCTCTGAAATTAAAAAAAATTAGAGAGAGAGTGCGGTTCTTTGAGCATGCTTTCAAAGTAGTCTGCTTTCTGCACACATCTCTCTGCTTTGTCTGTCCCGAACAAGAAGCGGTTACAGGACCAAAATTCTCCCACTGGATTTGTAGCTGACTTCACCATATGCAAACATTCTCACCCCCACAAAAAAAATCTCCAAAATATTTGTCTCCATTAGTGTTTGTTCTAGCAAAACAGAGTCTGCTGAAATTTGCGCCAACAGACTTCGGGCTGAGTAGGACACAGTAGGTTGTTGCTGAGAGGAAATACTCTGATTTTTCCTCTTCCCTTTAGCAGGTAGATGAGATTTTTTTAAAATGTGTGAATTGCAAGTGTAAGAAAAATGTCTTTGATTAATTTTTAAACTAGTATACTCTAATATATGGCAAAGCTTTGCTAGTGCAGTATTTGGGAAATGAGAAGGGAAGTCGGGATCTTGCATGCCGCATGTTGTGCCCTTTGGCTGTCAGATCATTTGACCTCACTGCGTTTATTAACTTCAACTGTATGAACATGGGATATTTGTTTTGTAATTTATTTTTATCCCTTTATCCTCCCAAAGCTTAGAGAAAAAGCATCATGTATTACAAAGTACCTCTTTGTAAGGTTATTTATACAACACAAATATTATCTCACAATTACACAGTAGCATAAAACTGGAATTTTGTGTGAGCTTTTTTACACATCACCGACAGGTACTTTCCATCATTTCACGGCAGCAATTAGAGACTCACTCATTAGAGATGAGGGGCCTGATCCTATTCCCATCAGCTTCACTGGGAGCAAATCAGGGCCTCAGACTTTGTAGACTTAATAGAAAATTACTTTCAGTATTGCCCTATTAAATTGAACTTACAGGAAATTAATGGTTTGGATGCAGTAAGATAATAAAAAAAAACCTTTACTGAAAGTACTGTGTTCCATTAATAAGCTTTTTAAGGAAAGAAGCGTTGTAGGACAGCCTTGGGGCAGTGCTAACTGCAGAGATGATTTCAGTCGACGTGACTTTCTAAACTACTCGTGTTCTGGCTGGAAAGCTGCTGCCTCTGGAGCGTTTGCTGAAAGACTTGCCTTTGCGGGGCTGCGGGGCGCTCACGGGGAGACACCGCGCTGACACCACGGAGCCCGGTACGGCAGCGTGGGACCTCGCCGCAGCAGGGTGTGTGGCAGCACAGCTCGGTGCCGGGCCCCAGCAAACCCTAACTAAGTTACTTTGGGCATTTCTGTACAGCCCTGCGTTAACCCAGCTCGGTTCCAGCCCCCGTGACCGCCGGTGTTTCTGTACAAGGCCGCATTATGCGACAGCGGCCGTTTCTGTTTCTCATCAGCTCTAGCACAGCTGTGGTTACGTGGGCATTTTTTTTAAAATCTGACTCACAAATTACAACCTTAGCCATTCAGAAAGACCTGCTTTCAACTTAGAACAAGAATATCGAGGGAGAGATGCTGCATAAATACATTTAAATACGTTTCAGTGTTTAAAGGAAAGGAGAAAGAGTGTTACTTCAGCAGTTTGCTTTTATGCCATCACGTCTTCAAAAAGCGTATGAATTTGATTATTTCCTGAAGATGTTATTGAATATTTTCATTTTACAGGAAAGATGAGAAGGGCTAGACAGGACAGAAGAGTATGGGAAAACAGCTAAAATTTCTCAACATAGCAAATTTGTAGTTCTGTGAATTAAGCAAGTGAGGGCAAACAAGAAGGGGGAGGCCAAATAGCGCTGATGATTAATAATACAGTGAAGTGAGTAATAAAACTGCCTCAAAGCAACCTTTCTGAATGGAAGCAAGTGATAGCAGCGCGTAGGATTTCTCTGCATAGAGAGAGCACAGAAGAGTAGAGAAACTGTAATGGTGAAGCCATGCGGAATGTCACATACCTTCCTCCACGCTCACTAACCAGGAGAAATTATCACTAGCATCTTGGTCTGCCAGCAGAACTGAGGAGTCTGAAGGGGATTTCTTGAATTTTATAATTACTTCGTACTTACTAAGAATTCTTTTTTTTTTTTCTTGTCTTGTGGGTCTTGTCTCTAATTTCAACCTCTGCATTTTTTTATCTTCATACTCTTACACAGTAGGCTATGCATTATTTTAAACAAAGATTAACATGGGGTCAAGTATGTTAGGCCATGAATTTAACCTGCTGAACCCCAGAAAGTTTTCTGAAGTTGAGGGATGTACTTCAGAAACTAAATGCCTTCGATTTTTAAAGAACAGTTTAAAAAAAAAAATAACTGAAAAAGCCTGCTCAGGTTTCGTCTGATTGCAGGAACACACTCCCCCTCCCGGGCTGTACTGACTGTATCGATTCAGTTGAATGTACAAAGAAATAAACAGGGAATAAGCTTTTACAAGTTTTTAAAGTCTGCCTTGCAATGAATTTCTATCAAACCTAATCAGTTCAGCAAACAGAGTGGTGGAAATCCATGGAATTTCTATGTATTATGAGCAGTGAAAAATCAAAAGCAGCTGAACAAACCTGATTGCTGGGAACTCGTTTGCTGCGTTTTTAGTGCTTGTTTCACACACAAGCTATTATTTTCTTTTTTCCTTTTTTTTTTTTTTTTTTTTTTTTGTTTCATAGAAACAGTACACACTTGCAGTATTAATGTAAATATTTTGGTGTATTTTCCAGATGACAGCACTGGAGAAAGCCAGTGGTGACGTTGTGCTCAAGTTCGAACCATTTGTTCTTCATGTGCTCTGTCAAGAGCTGCAAGATGCACAGCTTCTGGTAAAATTACATCAACCAACAATGTTACATTGTTGTCCCCTAATATTCCTTGCTGGAAAAGTCCTGCTCCTGAGTAAGCTTTAGCTCTTAGGAGTAGTCCCAGATGTGCTGTGTGTTTAATAACTGGGGTAGTAAAAGTAAGCTGATGAAGAAAACACAGCTTTACACTTAGAAGAGATTTTGCTGTAGTTTTTAAAAAACAAAATTACTCAACTCCAATTGTGTGTCCGAGCTGAAGCAGTTGCCTGGTGCAGAGTTTTTCCTGGGGGGGATGGGTTTCTCTGGCTGGCTGAAAGCGATGGGCTTAGTGTGCCTTTGCTGCCAGCTGGGCTGTTTGGCTCGGGTGTTTCACCTGACTCAGTCGTCCCTTTGCCTTCTGCTTTTCTGAGCGACTCCAGAGAGTGATGCCTGATGGGCTTGTTCCCTCATTAAGGTAGAGGAGTGCTGATGAGCTTCTCTTATACCACTGCTGCCTTTTAGCTCTGAGGTGTTGCAGGACTGCCTGTGGGGTTTCCAGCTCTGCAACAGGCAGTGCCCGGAGGCATTAACACCCTCTCTGCACTAAGGAAGTGAGAGGAGACAATACTGACCGTGGTTCTTTGAGAACCAACCACAATTCTTGATACTATATGAGTTTGATCTTAAAAACACTTCAATGTGACTGTCACTGCATTAATTGGGGGATATGGTTTTGAACAAGTTCTTTTGGCAAAGCTGAGTTTATAAACTGCGTTGCAACCCATCCATCATTATTTGTGCCTGTGAAAGTGTGTAAGACCTGCTGAAGGCATTTGTTTGTTCTGCAGCACTCAGTGGCCATCGACTCTGGCTTCAGGAACTCTGGTATTTCGGTTGGCAGAGGAGGAAAAATTATGATGGTAAGGACTTTTCTACTCATCTGCAAGGAATGTAACAAAATCGTATCGTTACTGTCAACCTTGAGTTTTTTACAAGCCAAAATCTGAATTGTAAAGTGATGGACAGTGGTCACAGGGCATGCTGCAGCTTATTTCTGCTTTAGTTGACAGCAAACTAACCAACTGTGTGAATAAGTGTTTCTTTTCCTGCACCAATCTCCCCATATGATAGAGATAAGCCTCATAAAATAATTTTTAAAAGTTATTGTAGACAAATCCTTCTCTGTGTGTTTTTAGGCTGTCCGGAGCACTCATTGCTTAGAGGTTCCGTTGAGCCACAAGGGGAAACTGATGGTCTCCGAAGAATATATTGAATTTCTGATACATGTAGCTAATCAGAAAATGGAAGAAAACATGAGGAGGATTGACAGGTTTGTAAGACCACCCCAATCCTTCCCGCAACATCTAAATCCAAAAGTGACGGACGTTATGTGAAAAAAAAAACAACAACCAAACAACAAAAAACCCAACCAAAACCCAACAACCCTCCTGAAGTCTAAAATACAATTTCCATTATTTTTTTGAGCTTTGAGGACTATAAATTGTTTAAGCAAAAATCTATAAACAACATGAGTTTTTGGAGTGTCTTTGAAAACCCTTTGAGCAAGGTTTCGGATTCTCTTTGTAGCGATCACAGCATTTGTTACTCCAAGGCAGTAGCCGTTTCAGGAGTGCTTAGATTGCTTTAATCCACTGAGTGGTCAGTAGAGTTCCCAAAACTGGTGATTTCTGGGGCGGTGGAAGGTTACAGACACTTTGGGAGTTTACGTTTGTCTCCAGCTGAGTCCGGAATGGGCAGAAGGGACGGAGCATGAGGACCTGAAGGTCGCTGGAGAGACGCTGCTGTGCTCACTGTTCATTCTCTGTGTCCGTTGGAAATCCCTGTGGTTCTTGGAAATCCCTGCTGGTAGCAGGGGTCCAGCATTAGTGGTGCCATCCAGCAGCTGGTTAACCCGAGACCACTTCATAGCTTCTGTGGGTTTAACAGGGCCCTAATGGCACATGAGGACGTCTGACACAGGCACACTGCAGAGAGCAGTGACGTGGCACACACAGGGACACTGCCCCTTTTTCTTCCAGTATTGGCTTGAACATTTCAACGTTAGCAAAGATTCTCTTCTCTCGGCACGTTTTGATTACATTGCAAAAGCATGAGTTTCTCAGAGTAGTTTTGCAGATCCTGAGCAAACCTACAAAGATAATAACTGCACATTTGTTTCATTCCAGATTCTACAAACGCTTGGAGTTGGCTTTGGAAACTGCCCTGGGTGCAAACCACCCTCCCCAGGGGACGGGGAACCGCGCCGTGTACCTGCGCAGGAGGAGGAGGAAGACCCTTCAAGAGCAAGAGGCACACACCTCTCCGAAGGATTGCAGGGAGGAACTGGAGCTGGAGGATGGTGCAGAAAGCAGTCTGGATATTTTTGCTGAAATCACCATATAGACTAAGCCATTTGAAAGCAAGTGGCAAACTGAATAATTGTAATGCTCTTCATAAGAGAGAGAAATACTGCTCTAAGTGGTAACACTGTCATGGACATTTACCAGAGAGAAAAAAAAAGTTAAACAGAATTGTGGGCAGGTCTAATGCCACAGGAGCACAGAGAACAAAACCGCAGAATGTTTGGGGTTTGTTTAACAGCACTGTTGAATTAAAAATCTTTTTCTCTGTCCATCAGTTATCCCAGCAATAACTGGTTTGCTGCAGCCTTTGGCCACGTTCTCTCTGGAAGCATTTCACTGGCAAACGCTGGGTTTTGGCCTTCTGATTTTTGCAGAGCAGAGAAACTCTAAAAACTGGGTTGTTGTCCTGGAAGGTTTTTAATCCCTGTTGGATTCCCCTGTGCAAAACTGTGTGCACCAGCACCGACGGCCCTTTCAGAGCAGCACAAAGCCGCGGTCGGGGCAGCACCCGGTGCAGCGGTGAGAGCAGAGGGGCAGAAGGTAGCAGCTGCTCTGCTGTGTCCAGGCTCCGTCACGGCCGCGGCGCTGGCAGCGAAGCTGGGGCTGGTTTTGGTATTTTTCTGCGTTTCGCTCGGTGTCAGGCTCCAGCCCCGCCGTGTTCCTGCCTTCTGCTTCCCCCGGCCAGGCGCCGGCAAGTATTGGCGTCCTTTGCGTCTTTTCCCCAGCGCTCTGTGGTTCGTTAGCGCCTGGACTCGGTGTGGTTCGTTAGCACGCTGACTGTCTCTCTGTGGCCAGCTCCAGCACTGGGCAGAAAGTCCCCCGAGGTGCACAGAAAGGGCCTCTCAGCAGCTGTGAAGCACTGACCTGCAATCAATGTTCAGTACACACCAGCGTGATAATTGGTGCGTTCCTGTAGCGCACCGCTGGAAAAGTCACTCTGTACTTGTATTTTTCAGAGAAATGGTGAATTTACAAACCTCAGCAGCACCAAGGGGTGCTGAGCCCTCCCTCTCGTCACCGGACAATGGCTGACACTGCACAAGGAGGCCCGGGCTGACGGAACTGGTGTGTTTGGTACCACAACTCCCTGCTCACAGGCGTTGGCCGGGTGCTGTCGTTGTTTCCATCGCGTCAGCCCGTGTCTTGGGGACGTTTTCGTTCCACTGTAAAAGTTTGTACTAGGTGGCAGCTAAAGGGAAAAGTAATTGGGGGCTTTAAATAGCCTCTGAAAGAGCTGTCGGGCTGTGTTTCCAGGCGCAGGCACGCCAAAAAAAATAAACCTGAGCCTTTTGTGCCGCTTGTTTGTGTTACCCACCGCTTCAACAGCTTGGTGCCTTCGTCCTGGTCCTGGGGGGCAGAGACCCCAGCCCCTGGCTGGGCTTGGGAAGGTGGGAGGCCAGCAGGGTTCTGGCCTCGCGAGAAGGTGGCAGTGGGGTCTGATGCCGGGGGACTCAGGTCTGATGCTGAAGAGCTGCTCGCTGGGAGGCACCGCTGCCCGCCCTTCAGCTGGAGCGAAGCTCCCACCACCAGCCAGCGTCTGCTGCCCTGCCAGGGTGGGCAGCTCTTGCGGGCCCATCCACGGGCGGTCCCCATCCCCACTGCCGGGGGTCCCGCCGTCCCCCAGGTCCCTCCTCGCCCCCCGGCGGCTCCTGCCTGCGGAGGGGACCGTGGGGGGGTCGCTCAGAGCAGCGTGACCCGTCTCCCGCACTGACAGAGTCCCGGGGGGTCCGTCCCGGCCCCGTTAGCGACGGCCCCTCAGCAGCGCCGTCACCGTGCCCCGCGCCTGGGAAGGTACGGTGCAGCACGTGCAATGAAACCGCATCGGCCTCAGCCCCGGCACAAAGGGCCGTGTTTCCGAGAGAGGGCGGCTCTTTGGGAATCCAAGGTTCCCTTCCAGCGGGGTGCGGGATCAGCGCCGTGTGAGCGGGGCCACAGACACCCGCTTTGTGCCCCCCGGGGCAGAGCCGTGGGGCCGCCTGTGGGGAGCATCCGCTGCAGCCACCTCATTTTGTGGGAAGCTGCTTTTTCATTTTTTCATTTTATTTTCAATCAAAGCACTACGGCAATGGCCCAAACCCTCACCCTGTGTAACAGCGCGTACAGGATTAAGTTCTTAGAAACACAGGCTGTGAGAAGCTGCTCACAAAATTGGTAGGAACCCATGTTCCTCTGAGAAACGGCACCAAATTCAGGGAGATTTGTGACAGTCTGAACTGGAAAGGTGACCCCACGACTGCCGTCCCCTTACGGCAACTGCCAACTCCAATGGCTGGAGGCTGCCGGGAACCTCTACGGAAAAACAACGTAAGACCCTACAACAAGAGAAATAAACGGTCGCGTGATTCTCAGTGAAAGATCAGGGAATCCTGTTACTTCACTTCTTAATGTACTGAGCGGTTTTTACAAGGTTTTTCTCAGTTTCCTACCCCCCCAAAGGCGTCAGAGGGTGACACGGTGGCCGCAGGTGCCAGTGCCACCCTGCCCCAGCCACCACTGCCCTCCCTGGGGACAACCACGCTTCTCCAGCCGCAGCCTGTGTCACAGGTGCCTTTTGGGCTTAGTTTTGTCGAGCTGGGGTCTATTTCCAGCCCCTCCAACGCTGTGTTACGCTCCCAATGCCATACCCAGCTGCAGAGCACGGCGGGTGTCCCGGTGGGCAGAGCCAGCCTGGGGGCTACTCACCCCTGGGGGCAGCAGCCCCCGGTAACCCCGGGGTGCACGAGAAACAATTGCTGATAAGCAACAAGATTCCTAAAATCGGCACATTTCTACCGCTTGTAAGTGTGCTTAGCCACCTAATTAATGAAAGAGTATTTTGAGCCCAATTTTTCACGTTTGCTTTTGCCACGTTAAAATATTGGAACAGGTAAGTTTAGTTTCGTCCCCGTTGTGCTGTCCTTCGCGGGGAGGCAGGTGTGTCCCTTCGCTCTGGGGACTCGTCGCCTCTTCTCACCCGGATCACTCAGTGCCCACCCCAGAGCATCCCCCTCAGCCGTGGCCCCTCCAGCAGGACCCCCAGCCCGGGCCCGTGGTGGCCCCCAGGGAGGCAGCCCCACGTCCAGCCCCACGGGCCCCTCTCCAGGACGGGGCTGGGCAGCGGGTCACGGCTCTCACGAGCCCCTGGGGGACCGGCAGCTCCCCCCGAAACCCAAGCGGGTAAATCCTCTCCCCAGAGCCCGGGTGCGGGTGCTGCGGGGATCGCTCCGGGTGGTGGTCCCCAGCCCCCCCAATTAACACTTCCCTTTGCTGGGGGCTGAGCGACGCCCTCCAGCTCTGCCGCGGTTACTCGCTCTTCTTGGTGGTGGTGGTTTTTTTAATAAGTCCATACCATTCGACATGCCGTGCCCGGGAGCTTTAGGAGGCGCTTTTGGTTGCTGAAAGTGCACAATTCCCCTCACGATACCCCGTGGATTGGATTTTGTGCGGGGTGATGCCGAGGGCAGCGTTTACCTCCTGAGGCACCAGCAGCCGGAGGCGGCAGCGGCGCAGCGCGATCGGCGCTTTTCAAAAGACCCTTCGCAAAGAAATTTGAATCTTTAAAAAAAGTAGATAAACACGTGCCGAAATTTTCCTGCTGCCCGCTTAATTCCCCCGCGGCAGGAGGGAGCAAAGCCCGTAAGCAGCGCTGCCGGGAGCCAGCCCCCG
>JAHREE010150192.1:0-11838 GCA_033628505.1 Tringa tobata | reverse complement strand
TGGACCAGTTTCTGAAATGGCACAAACTCAATATGCATTCACAGACTGAATGAAGTCTTTGTTCATTTTCATGAGATGAGACTCTGTACTTACCAACTAATGGTGTGGTGATGGCATACTGTGACAGGTGTGTTTTGTGTAGCATATGCCACTGTTTCCTATCTCTGTCCTAATGTTTATCAATAACGATACTTAAATAAACAAATCCTTGTAATCTGTTTTCCTAGCAGTGTTAACAGCAAATGCATTTGCAGAAATTTCCCTTATTTCTTAAATCAGATTGCATAAGGCAGAAAAGCATTTTTGTCTGGGGGTTTGCCTCCGGTATCAGCAAGATGGAATTACTCTAAAAGCGCATCACTTTATTCTGTTGATTATAAGTGTTGACTTGTCTTTGGTTACTTACATTTTTATGTGCTAAATAAATGTTCTGTATATCAAAAAGCTTTGATGTTACCTTAAATATTTCCAGTAGTGGTGGAGGGAATTTGGATTGCAGAGTACTTACAAAGGAGGTAGCTATACGTGAAATAGTAGAATCAAGCAGAAAGTTGGGTGGAATTTTGTGTTCTCTGGCTTCTTGAGAAGTGTTTTCCAGAGAGAAGCAATTAAATGCTTTTAACAAAATAAATGTTAAAGGTTAATTACAGAAACATAACATCCTTGCTTTTATCAAAAGACAGCTGACAGCACCATTTCCTGGCATTCTGTAGGCAGTGGTTGGTATAGTCCTGCAGATAATGTTAATTTTCTTTTCCCATAAAATAAAGATAGAAGCTATAGCCGAGTGAGGGGAGGAGTGAGGCTCCACTTGTTGGCCATTCTTTGGACAAGACTAAGCCCTGAGATACAGTAGGGTGGTACCACTTAAATCACTGTGCTTTCCAGTTGGGAAAATATAGTTGCTCCCTTGTGAATGAAGGCTGGGCTGTGTTATTTAGAAAAGGTAAGTGGTGTTTCCAGACGCATTCCAATCTGCAGGTTGTATTCTGTTCTGTTATTGCCTATTTGTCAAATTGTTTGCCATCAAGAAGATGATTTGGTTCTGAGATTGCTGGCCAGACTCTGAATTTCACTCATTTACTCAGTGTTGGTGTTGTTCATTGGGGAAAACACACAGAACTGGTGGGCTCTTCTGTTATCTTATGGGGTTTTTTTTCATATATTTCTATGGGCTATTTAAATAAACTAGTAATTTGAAAATAATATTCCACCTGAAGTTCCAAGGGTAAGAAAAAACACTTTAAAAATTCTCCCTCTGCAGTCCCTGAGCAACATACGTGTTCCTAAAGAGTCTATTATGAAGGTGTCCTGATGAGGATGTAAGTGACCAGTGCCATTGAAGCAATTACCTTAAAACTTGAGGGCTTTTCCAGTATGCTCTTTAGTTTATTGTTTTCCTCAGTGTACAGTTGAAGACCTCTCTCTTTAGTTGTGGTTCTTACATGATGATTTTCCCTGCCTTCTCCTAGTAACGAAGACAGTGTGTGCAGAGCAGTGTGATGGACGGTGCTATGGGCCCTACGTCAGCGACTGCTGCCACCGGGAATGCGCTGGAGGCTGTTCTGGACCTAAAGACACTGATTGCTTTGTATGTTTGAGATTTCTCATTTTCCGAGTTCCTAGCAGCCACACTGCAAATTCTTAATGCTTTAATCCATGAAATTCACAGTTTTGTCCCTTTTCATGTATTGTGTGCACACTCCCAGATGCAGACTGCAAATTTTAACATCTAATATTTCTCACATTATATTAACATCACTTATCTACTTAATATCACCCATTAACAGATTTATGAGATTTGTAAATACAGATTGGGAACCATTAATATGCTAATCTATGTGATTTTTATCTTTTGCTTTTCTAAAATTAACTTTTAGAGGCGATAGGGAATTTTTAGAAGTATTTATCATTGCATTTGAGCATGGCTTTTATTACTGCTCCGTGTGCTTATTATTTGAAAGTCAAGAATGCAATTTAGCTTCTCTGTGAAAGGTGTTCCCTTTTACAGCCAGGCTTGATTTAAACTCAGCTTTTTTACTGGCCGTGCTTCTTAGTGGAGATGGTAGGAAAGTGGTTTCCAAAATACACTACCTCCAGTGGATGCTACTGTGTGCTTAAAATGAAAAGAGGAAAAGGCTAACTTTTTCCTAAAAAAAAAAAAAAAAAAAAAAGATAATCTGAACATACAGGCCTTTAGACAAATTTCTCTAAAGTCGTTTATAGCCTGCTATTTATAATTATAGCATAAGCAGCTTCAGAACCCAACACTGATCTCAAGAAATGTGTAGCTCATCACATCGGTTTGCAGAGACAAGTTTTGCTGATGTTTTCTGGGGAAGCAAACCTAGGCCTAAAGAAACCTAGAATTTAGAACATGCACAGAGAGGTGGGTTTTCAAAGGTACCCAAGTGACTGAAGAGACAGATATCTACAAAGTTGGATAGGCTCCTTTTAAAATTTGCCACGTAGGACTAGGAGGCAGTATCTTACGGTATGGACGATTGTAGATATTTTGATATTGTAGGCAAGTGGATTGTAATGAACCAGCAAAATGAATCTTTCCTTGGCTGAACCTGAAACTTTCTCATTGTTCAGGTATCATTTGATAGTGGTAGGTGTTGTGCTTCAAAAACACATTCTAAATGCTGTTCTTTCACTGCTGATGAAATGCAGTGATGGCCTGATTTAACAGCTGGAAGGTTTTACTAACACTGTTCTTTGTGGCTGGGGCCTTGCATAAGGAGCTGCTCACCACGTGGTACGCCCGATCCAATGCTCACTATGTTCTGTAGTGGCTTTGGACTAGAGAGATGGGAAAATAACATTCATTCCCGTGTCACGAGCAATCTAAATGGTTAAAGGAAAGAAGAAAAATGCAGCTGGTCTTCCCATATGACTTTTGAGGAACATCCTCGGAACTGATGTGTTGAACTCACGTCTTGTGTGTCCATTTTCAAAGGTTAAGGAGGAGTTATTTGCGGCATAAGTTCTGTAATACTGCAACCTGAAAGAAAATGAGTTTCTGAAATCTTGCAGTTATGGAAGTATGTACGCTAAAAAATCAACTGATGTTTTTGTTTCGATCCAACAGAGAAGCACCCAGGGCATTATTCTCATTCACTCCTGGCCCGAGAGCAGTGTAAAAGAAATTCAGCAGGGATCTGGTAGTTTTCAGGGCAAGTCATTACTTGCTTAGTACACACTGGGTGAAAATTGTAATCCTTCAGGCTATGGAAAACGGAGTTTAGCTTTCAACTGAGATGCAGCTTTGTTTTTTCCCTGTGTGTGTTCCTGTGCTTTCATTCACAAATTAGCGGCATTTAGCACCAAATGCTAGAAGTTTGCATATATTATTGAAGCAATTACAAGTGATACAGAGCATTATAGTCATAACTTAGAAGTTCCCAAATTTTCTAGGTGGGCTTTTCCTGAGAAGTGCCATCTTTCTGAAGAGTATCAGTGTGCTTTACTGTGCGGATTTGCTAAACCATTGTCAGAGGACTGTCACGTACATGATAGAGTACCTTTTAAGTCAACAGTGGATGTAAAAAAATGCATTGAGGAAACAAGCTAAATTAGTATCTATTAATAAGCAAAAGTACAGTTTATGAAGCATTACAAATCCTTTAGTGTATTATAGCAGTTTGCAACAGCATCCTGTTGTAAATATGGTTTTAATATTTCTAGATAAAATTCATCCATCCTCCTCCATATGCTGCCATACGCTCATTTGCATATTCAGTTCTAAAAGCAAGGCAATAATCATCATCTGACATAACTGCAAGCAGGGACGCTAAAACAGTTTTAAAGATGTTTTTATCTTGCATTCAAAACTAAACTGGATCTGAAACTTGAAATGCGTAGCAGGGCCTCGTTGAGTGCACATTGGAACCAGAAAAGTGCCACAACCCTGTTCATCAGGTGGGCTTCCCATCCAGTTCTTAGTAAGGAAGTAACCGACTGTATATATCTCTTTTTTTCAAAAAAACAAACAAACCAGATCTTGGTTCTGTGAGAAACTGACAGTTTTTGTAATACGCATTTTGAGCAACCAGGAGAGACGGGATCGGCTTGGTTTACCTGCAAGCTCCTGAGGATTATGGAAGCTCACGCTCCCTATAGGACAATAGGACAGTGCCTTCATCATATAACACCCTGTTTGTCCCTTTCAGCAGCAGATTTTGCCCATCTTCCTTTGTTACATTATTGGCCTCTTCCCTCTGAAATCTTCTGATGGGACAAGTAACCTCCCTCAGTCCTGCTGTTCCTGATCTGAATGGAGATAAGAACTGTTAGTGAAAGCAACAGAACAAAGGAATCTTTTTCACTTTTCTCTCAATTCTGGCCTTGGGGGGGAGGGAACATGGCACACATGTTGGTATGCTTGGTGACTGTTAAAAGATTTTAAGCCATCTGTATTTTTTAAAATCTGGAAAAGGACCAGATAGATTTATCCCTAGACTAAAACTTATAAAGCAGCCTCACTCCTGGAAGCAGGGTAGTGGGAAAGCAGAATCTGGTAGCAGTGGTTGCTTAAACTGCTAGAGGGATCCAAGCCAGGCTACAGCTTTCATATTCATATGAAATTTAACATTTATGGTATCCTTTGTGAATATTACTCCCAACAATTTTTTATAAGCGGTGGTTAAAACCATAGACTGATATGTGGTCATAAGGATTGTCAAAATTGGTGGTGTTTTTCTGTTACTAATTATCAACCTTGCATGGTCAATTATTTTCCCTGCATACCATTACTCTCTGTATCCACACACTTGCCTCTTCATTTGTCAGGGCCCTGTCCTCTGTCAGCTGTGGGTGGCTGAGCTTGAATGCTAAGTGATACAAAGTCTTATTTTCTTTTCTCAGTGTGTGAAGCAACTGACCTTGTTAAACTTGCCACTTAGGGAAATGACCCCCTCCTGTGCTAGCTCAAAAGAAGCTCTTATCCCTCTTGCTTTCTAATTGGGATTTTCAGTTTTCAGCTGGACGATGGACTCACACTGAAAGAAATCTAAAGGTTGAACCTCTGAAAAAGTCATTAGCATTTGTTTAGACTGACTATGATAAATAGCTGGTTCACTCTTGGCAGTTTTAGAATGTCCTATCGAGTGGTGAATTAGTTGATTGCTAGTAGTAACAATAGTTATGAAACAAATTACAGTGTTGTTATGTTTTTGTAGGAAGAGCTGTAACAGTCAACTGTTTCAAATTAAGCGGGTTCTTGGAGCTCCATTTTGTGTCATGTATTTGCTAAGATTCTAGCAAGAAATCTAAGTAGCCAAAGTGAAGGTTAGAAAACTGTGTATCACATTCCTCACTGTTGCAACGCATCCGAACAGCTAGGACTGTGTTTTAAACCAAAAAAAAAACCCACCCCAAAGCAGCTGAATAACTTAATTTTTTTTTTCTCCCTTGTTTTGCAGGCCTGTATGAATTTCAACGATAGTGGTGCCTGTGTCACGCAGTGCCCCCAGACTTTTGTATACAATCCTACCACCTTCCAGTTGGAGCATAATCACAATGCCAAATACACCTATGGGGCTTTTTGTGTCAAAAAGTGCCCACGTAAGTGCTGTGTTAGCTGTCTTTTCCTGCAGCGTTGGAAAGTCTGAGTTGCATTTCAGGAGCCTTACAAAACAATGAGAGAATGAGAGCTAAGTGCATAGTGTGCTATCTCAAATCACTCCACGTGTACTTGCAGCCTGTAATAACTCAGTCGTGTTAACTAAAGTCAGTGACATGTCCCAAGTATCCTATCCTATAGTGATTTTTTTTAAAGGAAGGGAATTCACTAGGTGGTTGTTTTCATGACCACCACAGGTTACATTCATGCTTTAGGTCAGCATTTGTAGATTTCAAAATGAACTGTTAAAATAGTGGGATCGTAAATGGGTATAAATTTCTGTTTCAGAAAAATAACAAGTCCACCACCAGTACTACCTGGCACTGAATGCTTTCATAATATTGATGCCTTTTTCTTAACTTCGAGTAATGATGGTTTGACAGAAAGTTACTGTAACTATTTTCTGAGCAGTTCTGGCCAATGAGGAAAACCCATGCAATACTGACAATGAGAGAGTCTTAGAACTCCAGAGTAAAATTAGAGGGGAAGAGGAAGTTAAAAAAGAGTGATCTCATGCGTGTAAAAACACATGCTTTTGAGATACCAGACAGATGATGGCAAGTAACAGAAAAAATTAGAGGATCATCACTTCCATAGTTAGTCTTTGATACTGCTGTTTTAGCTAGAAAGGAAAATAAGTGAGACGGTATTTTTGCTCTCCCTTTCATTCCCACCAAGGTTTACAGTTGTGCATTAATTATTTTATCCACAAATTACATTTAAGAAGGATGAGTAATCTATAATAAATGGAAATACAATTCAGCCCAAACCAAAATCCAGATTTTGAATATCTGCGAAGAACTTCAGATTGACAGTAGGCTGAGGCTGTGACTGTCAAGGTTTTTATTTCTGTCTGTGGTAGAGTCATGGGTTTTTTGAAGCAAGGTTTGTTTTTTTTTTTGTTTTTTTCTTTTTTTTACACAGAACTGGTATAACATGCATTGCTTAAGGCGTATGATTTTATGATTTCTTTGTCCAAATTCTTTGTTGAATATTTTTTCCTTTTTTTTTTTTTTCTTGGCCGCATTAAGCTTTCAATTAGGTAGGATCAGTCTATATTCACTTTGGCCGTTATTTTACAAGGCAAAATTGAAATACTTGTCTTGTGCAGTGTTTTATCCCAGATGTATGTATTTGAATGTGCATGAAAGAGATGGGCAGAGCATCTTGTTTTATTTTTCTTCAATTACTGTAGTTGTTGTTTTTTTTTTACTACAAATAAGAATAAAGCCAACTTGGGAGAGGAGAGGGATCAGGCCTGACAATTCATGGATTTTCATAAGTCTCAAAAAACATGCCTAATTTGCTTATAAACTTCTGAAAGCACTGAACATTAAATGTTAATGTCAATGTGAAATTAATAATTGTGGTAATTAATGTGGCAATTAATAATATGTATTGACGTAGTATCCAAAACCATGTGTTTCAGTATTACTTATTTCTGTGGTTTGCTTTCTGCCAAAATCTTCTTTTTCCCTTCAGACAACTTTGTGGTAGATTCCAGCTCTTGTGTCCGTGCGTGTCCGAGCTCCAAGATGGAGGTTGAAGAAAATGGTATTAAGATGTGCAAGCCCTGCACTGACATCTGTCCTAAAGGTAGGTGGGAGTTTAGCATCAATTTTCTTGAATTGTAGTTTGTGCTGCAGTAGAGCAGAGCAGGGTCTTATTTTGTCATGAAATGCCCTTCCTGAGTATGTTGTGGAATATCGATAGCCTTAGGATACCCACAGAACTTTGAGCTATGTAGGCTGTGTGTAAAGTATATACAGTAAAATGAAAATGTATTAAGTTGTAATGGTAATATAACCAAGCCAATTACTTTTGATTAGGTAAAAATGAAAGGGAGTTCTCTGTTGATTTTAGAGAAATCTGAAAGAATTTTTTATTACGTTATTTTAATGATAGGTATTTCCTGAAGGTGTTTTAGAGCTGTCCTTTTATCATTGCGTAGGAGGCCATGTTAAAGCCCTGGCTTCAATGTATGGTATGCCTCATACTTGTCAATACAATGTTAGGTTTCCATTCATTTCCTGTTTTTCAAAAATGTTTCTTTTCCCAGAACCTTCCACCTTCTTTCTAAGTGTCTAAAGAATAGACTAGAAGTTTTTCAGTGACAGTGCTGTTTAGAAAACTGAAATCTAAAGGTTACTTTGCTGTCCCAAGCTGCACTAGGGAGGCTTTCTGCTCCCTGCTTGAAGGTCTCAGGAGCAAAGCAGGATCAGTTTTCCCACATGAGTTTATGCCACCTTTCAGTCCTAGTGGAAGCCACATCTGGAAGGGAATTCACAGTGAAGCTGCTGAAAAACTCTGTAAAGGTGTCACTCCACATGGCTGAAACAGTCCAACACAGAGATCTCTGCCAAGGCAGGATACTGACGTGCTGGATTCTAGGTGAAGGCAGTGTCCAGCCCCTTAACCTAATAATTGCAGTAAATAATCTTCTTGGTGGATAGATTGTTTTATGCATAAAAATACATGTATAGTGCTCTTGTCAAGCTCTTAGCCTTGCTCTGTGAGGAGGAAAGTTACTATGCTTGCAAAAGGTTCAGGTGTACTGCTGGTGGTTGCCAGTAGAGGAGCCTAGTTAGGGAGATAGGATACATTAGGTGATGGAAGTCATGAAGGATTTCTTCCTGGATGCATCACGTGCCCCAGAAATTGCAACTAAATTACATAGAAGGGCTACACAAAGAATTTTCCTCATTGGTTACCAAAGTTTCTCCAGGCCCCAGTAACTTAGTTGTTGGGATTATCAGTAAAAAATTATTTGTACGTCCTCTCTAAAGGACCTTATGGCACGTGAATGGCTAAGTCCACAAATCCACCAGAGCAAAGGGAACCTCATGAGCTAGCAGTGTTAGGACACCTCAGTTTCTGCAGTGAGTAGTGCACAAATAAATGGCAGGGCCACAGGGCTAGTCTGAGCTAAGGTATTAGCTATCTGTTTACAGCTGGCTTGAGTGGGATATTGCGTGCTTCATACTTGTCTTTAGATCCCCTGTAAAATACCTGTGTGCCAGGATGTCCTTCTGTGGCAGGTACTTTAGTTTATTGCTTTTTTTAAATTGCCCTGTGTCTCTTCAGGAATATGGGTAAAGGGTGCCGTTTTAACACCTCTCTGCTGCTTTATCTCAGAAAGAAATGAAGACTCGTGTCTAGAAGGCCAAGATAGTCTGATTCGGTAATTGTGTTTCCTAGTTCTTAACACAAACTCCTTCTTTTGGCAGCATGTGATGGCATTGGAACAGGGAGTTTAGTGTCAGCTCAGACGGTGGATTCCAGCAACATTGACAAGTTCATAAACTGTACTAAGATCAATGGCAACCTTATCTTCCTTGTTACTGGGATTCATGGGTAAGTGACAAAATGTTAAGATGTTACGCCATGGTGCCAGCTGAAACAAATTGCGTCCACCTCTTAATGATGGCCGCAGGCTTCTTCTGTGGAATAGCAGACCCAGGATAAATTAGTTTTCTGCTTTCTATAATGAAGGAAACTGTTACCCTGATTTTTATGATTCAACTTCTAGGAAAAAAAAAAAAGGATGAAGTATGCTGTATGCACTAGAAAGAGAAAAGACAACTGTGATTTTTGGTTGCTTTATGAGATCCTTGGTACTGGCTTACAATAATGGCTGATTAGAAGGGAGAAAGGGAAGTTGTTTTCCATTACTTTAAATTTTGTATGACCAGTAGTCTAACATGCAGAATATGCAGAGAGTGCCTCACCTAGCGTAAATCGTCATAGCCTGGGTGTCTGTCACTGCATGTACTTCCAAAAAAGCTGTGCTCTTGTCAGTCAGTTTTGAAGTTTCAATTGCAGAGATGCACAAATCTCACTGGTATTTAAATGCAGTATTTTGGGTTAAATAGGGCTGTATATTGAATAAGTCTTAGTAACAGTTGAAGATGTGGAGGTATAAAACCAGTATTTAAAATTCCCACCACTTCCTTCTGAAGAAAGATACCTGAGCCAGGTAACCAGTGCCTTGTGTACAGTGCAGTGCACTGTGCGTTTGCATGCAGGGTGCGGACACTGCAAGGGTGGGATGCGTCCAGGAAAGACAGACATACTCTGTTTTGATGATCAGCTGAGGTCCAGTGCAATTTGTCACTTTCTTACATTGTATTCTTTCCGTCATTGAGAAAACGCAAATATTACTGTGTCTTCATACTGATTCAAGTCTTTGTGTTGTAATCAGCCATGGTAAGTTACATGTGACGCTTCGAGGTATTTCAGGACCTAGTAAAATATGCAAAATCTTCAAAATGCACAAATAATATTAAAATCTTTTGCCTCTGCTATGATAAGTAGGTAGATATTTTGTGGTACATTAACAGTGTAAAGTAGTCAATTGCTTCTATTACCGTGTAGGCTTCAAATTTTAACTTGTGTTTTAGGTTCATCAGAGCTTTTAACATTGCTATTGGTTTGGGGTTTTTTTTGTATCCTAATTGCAGTTCCCAAACTCCGTGTTTGCATCTTTATGAGATAGCAAAAATGTGATTAACTGAACGTCTACAGATTGATCTGAAATGGAATTCTGGGATGAGTAGTGCCAGCAGATTTTTCTTTAGTCTTTTAATAGATTCAGATATGTTTAGGTTGTAAGAAAGTGGTTGACGTTAGGCTGCCCAGCTCAAATTTCTCTACTAGGTGAGGTGGAAAGAAACAACTCATTTCCTTGATTTGACATAGTGATTGGTTATAAAGCTTCACCTGCAACTTGACTCCAGCCATGAGAAGGCAGTTGAAAATCCACTTCAGTGAGGTCCTACAGCTCACTGATTATCAGAAGGCCAGCGAATGTGGGCTTTCACTGTGTGGTTGTTCTTCTCATCTCTCCAGCAGAGAGTACAGTGTGAAAGGTTAATGTATCATAGGGAGGAAGAAGGACTTTGGTTCAAGTGGTTTAAGGAAATGCTGCTTTGAACTTTTTGAAGCCCTGGAGAAGGTCACACAGGAGTCAGCGCTTAGGCCCTCAGACTTTCTGATCTGGCCGTATGACTGACTGAGAGGTTGGATGTAAATCTATTAAATCTCCTAGGACAGGAAGTACTCTAGTACATGCCAGACAAGCAGCTAGGGGACATGGGCAGTTTTGTGTGGATTATTCCAGGGCATTACATGAAATGTAATTTTTAGTGTTAGAACTCCTTTTGTTGCAAAAGTTACATAAGCTGCAAATTTATGAGATGAACCTCATTAAAAAAATCTGTCAAAATCAAAGGGACTGAACCCACCCTTAAGGAAAACAGTATTCATTTGAAAAATATCTACATTAAGGACTAGAAAGCAGAGGGTTAAAATATTTTGGTTTTATTTTAATAGAAGCATATAAGCCTAGGACATGTAATGTTGAAACTGTGTACCACTTTGTCTCTCATTCTTTACATAGAGAACTCACTCCAACAAGTCTTAAGTATGAAGACTCCGAGTTCAGCAACCTTAAAGCTTTGCACAGAATAAATTGCAATAGTATATATTTAAAAAAAATAGAAGATTAGAGAATGAATTCAAATAACTTTATATTTCTGGAACAGCTTTTTTAAAAATTTCTGTCAATTTTTTGAAATCACTAATACAGAAAGGAAACTTAAAAAATTACCCTTGCTACAGAAGCAGTTTATAATATAAATGGATAGCATGGAGCAACAACAATAATATGTATTTCCACTCAAACTTTTAGTTCTGTTATGAATTTGTTTACTCAGAGTGATCTGCAGCTTTTAAAAGTATGCATTTTCAGTGTTTCAGATTGTAGGAGCTTAAAGGCAACTTCTCTATGGGAAATTGAAAAACTTTTTATAGGGGCAGAGAAGAACATCAGTGACAGATGCTGAGTGGATTTTTTTTGTTTGTTTTCACTGTGAACTGCACTATTACAATTGATCCTGCCATATTTTTACTCCTGTGATTCTGTAGCCTGTCTTTCCCTGTCCTGAGTACTTGAACTCTGTGAATTTGTAATAAATTTATATACAGACTGTATATATAATTATAAACTGTTTTGATGCACAATTATTTATAATAGTTTTTATATAAATTAGAGAATTATGACTTTGCTTTAATTAGTGTCCAGAAATTAAGTGGGATGAAGGTAGACCTAAATTTTGGTAAGTCAATAGTACTCATTTTTTTAAGGTATTGCTCTGCTGAAGTTATGGATAATGTGGTCTTGATCAGGATACGTGTGTGCTGCCTGAGACAGA
>JAHREE010150191.1:0-12164 GCA_033628505.1 Tringa tobata | reverse complement strand
TCATGTGAAGGGAGGGAATGGGACAGGCTTATCCCTGGCCCGGCAAACCACACAGCCTCCCTCCCTGCCACTGGGCTCGCTCCTGGGGGGATCTGGGAGGGTCCGTCACCTCTAGCACTTGTTCCAGGGCCGGGAAGGAGAGAGGGTCCTCTCTGGGGCTCGGTTGGGGTGGGAGGTGTGACAGGACTCAGGTCATGGATGTCGGCAGCGGCTGAGGATTCTGTGGCACCGTGCTGGTGCCAAGGGCTGGATGGGGGGAGAGGAGGAGGCCCTTCCCTCCACCACCACACCCTGCCCGCTCTCCCCTGGCCCCCACTGATAAAGGCAGTGGCTGTGGCTCCCCGAGGCCTCCTCCTTGGGGGAGAACATGATGGCAGGGCAGGCTCAGCCCCAGGACGTGGGTTGGTGTGGGCAATTCCGCATGCCCATGTGCAGTTTACCCCGTGCAGTAGTTGTCGCTTCCCTGTAGAGGTCAGGAATGCAGCAGGAATGGGTTACCTTGGTTTTAACGTTCTCCCGGGCTGCTGCAAACCCAGCGTGCCAGGTAGTCCATGGCTGCCCGCCATGGCCTGGCCTTACCTCTCCAGTCACACTCTGGCTTCGGGAAGGTGGAACCACAGCCGCATTAAAACATTGCGTGGGGCAGAGAAATATTTATATTATCTTTGCAAAAACACACAAGGANTTCCCTCCACCACCACACCCTGCCCGCTCTCCCCTGGCCCCCACTGATAAAGGCAGCGGCTGTGGCTCCCCGAGGCCTCCTCCTCGGGGGAGAACATGATGGCAGGGCAGGCTCAGCCCCAGGACGTGGGTTGGTGTGGGCAATTCCACATGCCCATGTGCAGTTTACCCCGTGCAGTAGTTGTCGCTTCCCTGTAGAGGTCAGGAATGCAGCAGGAATGGGTTACCTTGGTTTTAACGTTCTCCTGGGCTGCTGCAAACCCAGCATGCCAGGTAGTCCATGGCTGCCCGCCATGGCCTGGCCTTACCTCTCCAGTCACACTCTGGCTTCGGGAAGGTGGAACCACAGCTGCATTAAAACATTGCGTGGGGCAGAGAAATATTTATATTATCTTTGCAAAAACACACAAGGATTCGAGGGTGGGGTGATAATAAGTTTGCTGAGGCACCAACGCGTGGCCAGTTCTGAGTAGCTCGGTCCTCCTTCAGCTACTCTGGTGGGTCCAAGAAGCTCGGAGCTGGTCTAGTTCTTGCTTTCTCCATCTGGAGAAGCTGGAGGGGCAATAAGGCAGTTGAGTGTGGGGACAATTCCCAGCCATGGGAACAGCAGAGCTCACAGCCCACCAGCAGACCCAAAGCTCAGTGGGGCTGCAGTGGAACCAGCCCCACTCCCCTCCTGAGTGTTAAGCTGGGGTCACCACATGGTGCCCCAGGGTTGGTGGGGCTGTAAGGGGGCCTCACACGGTACTTAAAGACTTTGACACAGTTCTCCCCTGCATCTGCCACAAAGAGGTGGCCGAAGGAGGAGCAAGCCACGCCGATGGGCCTCCGCAGCCCTGAGGACACCAGGCAGACAGGAGCCCCATGCTCTGGGAACAAGTGGACCGTGCGATGCTGCTCGTCTGCCACTAGGATGCTGCCTTCCACGTCAACGCAGACCCCAGCTGGGTTGCCAAACCGGTGTTTGTACTTGCTGCTGAGGGAGCAGAGGAGCTTACGGCTGCTCGTAAAGACCTTGACATCTCCACACTCCTCGCTTACCACAAAGCCTCCCTTGGGCACTGGACTGACATAGCGAGGTCCCTGCAGGTTGGGGACTGAGTGGATATTGAGTGTTTTGAAGGCATGGTCCAGAGCAAAGCTGTGGACTTGGCCTTGGGCATAGTCTGCTACCAAGATCTTCCCCGTGGAGTCCACTCCAATACCCCTGGGGGAACCAACCTTTCTGATCTTTATCCATTCCCCCTTGGAGAGGCTGGTGTGAGGGTTGAAGACCCAGATGGCTCCATTCATCATGTCAGCTACAGCCACCATTCCCGTACGAGTCACAGTCACATCTTCTGGCAAGAAAGTGTCACTTTCTTTCCCTGTTTGCCGGCAGGGCAGGGACTGCAGCAGTTGGCCTGTGCTGCTGAGGATGTGGACCCAGGGAGCGCTCTCAGCTGTCACGTAGATGGAGCCATCCAAGGAACAATGGATTCCACTTACTTCCCCATAGCAGCTGCCGGTGGGGTTGGGGATCCGCCGGACCAGGTCGTCCTGGCAATAGTGGAGAAGGTTCTTAATGTTGTCCAGGTCTCCACACAGGCTTTTGGCCTTGTCTGCCAGCTGGTGGACTTGGTGCTGTGTCACCATGCCCATGCCACGCTGGCTGCTCAGCAGCGGGCTGGCTGTCTGGAGTGTGGCAATGGACTTCAGCTGGAGGGTGTAGATGGTTTTCAGAAGCTTCTCCTTTTGCTGGCTGGTCTCCAGAGTGTAGTCCATGACAAATCTCTTGTTCCTGTTTGGGGTGAGCAGTAGGATCGTTACTGTCCCTGCCTGCTGCCATCTCTGAGGACATGCTCTGAGCTCAGGCTCTTGCTGTCTACCCAGGTGAGGGTGCTAGTTTGGATTCACTCAGACACGACAGAGACCAAATCATAGCCCTGCCAGCTAATTACCTGCTCAGGATATAAAGACAAACAGGGACTGTGGCACAAAAAGGAAAGAGTCAGCAAGCTGGAGAAACCAGCCAGAAAGGTCCATTGGCTCCAACAGCTTGGCTGGTGCCAGGTCTGGCCTGAGGATTTACATGTGAAGAGAGCCCTGTGTGTGAGCACATTGAACAGGGTCTCCACCTCTCCAGTTCCTGAGATTAGTACCTTCTCTCAGGCCTTTAACACTTTTAAATCCTGTTTTCTGTAAGCTTCATCTCTCCAAACCACGCTCAGTCCGTGGTGACACTTAACACACTGAGGATGCCTATTCCTCCGTTCCCAGGTGTGTGAGATGCCACACTTGGCCAGTGCCTGTCTTTGCTAAGGGCAGCCCCCACCCCATCCAAATAAATTAAGTTATTCCTGAAACAGCCAACAACTCGTCAAGAAGAAGAAAAAGGGAGGTACTGCCCTGAAGGACACATTCAACCTACACAAAGAGGTTTTTCAGATGCAGGAGTGACCATGAGAACCACAATTTCTCTTTTGCTCACTTTCCCCCCGTTTTAAAACGAGAAGGAATGAGTTCCCCAAAGGGCGGAGGAGACAGCCCCGCTCCGCTGTGTGCTCTCCTGGAACACGGCTCCTAGCGCCCAGCCAGGAGCTGCTAAAGGGAATATTAAGAGAAATATGGGCTCATTAAAGCTCCTGGAGAGGCAGAAGTTAACTTTGCTTTAAATGTGAATATAATCAGTATCATAATGGACACACTCGGCTGTTCTGAGCTGTTTGCAAGCTCCACCTTTATCACCCCGTGTCCCGTGGTTGCCTGGTGTCACGTGCCTGCAACACTTCCCCGAGCCCCAGCTGAGGGTGGCTGGGCTGGGCTGAGGTGTGCTGGGGGCTAATTGTCCTTCCCGTGGTGCAAATACTGCAGTTTGGCTAAAAGTCATCCCCTGAGTACTTGCAGAGCTGCCAAGCACAGAAACGTGACGGTGGGGATGAGTGTGAATGTGGAGGGAATCCAATTTCTGCTGGTTTTGTGGCCTGGGAACAGCGTTGCCAGCTTCTTCCCCAAAGTACTTCTGCTTTGTTGTCTCTGGCAGCAGAGACCACCCCTCCGTCGCCCCCCCAAACTGCTCCTCAGGGTCCTCCTTCAGGGCTGGACAGAGTTCAAAATCCAAGAAACAGGGTTTTACGGGTGGGGAAACTGAGTCACCAACCAGGGAGCCGACATACCAGCCACCACGCACCCTGCGCCAGGAGTGTCCACCTCGCTCCCCAGGCGCTGGGCACCCAAAGGTGCCATCAGACCCTCGGTGGTGTGTCCTGAGCCCAGCCTGAGCTGCTCATCCACGCCTCTAAGGCCAGAAAGAGGGCCCTGACGCTGGCCCCGGCACAGCTCAGGTGACCGGCCACGTGTGTGACCACCAGCCCAAGTCAACAGATCTTGTACCTCTGTCTTGGCGTCCTGGGGGGGTGCCTGTCCTTCCCTGGCAGAGCTGCCCTCCCACCGGCTGCGTCCTGCTCCCTCGCGGGCTCGGGGCAGCGGGGCAGAGGGATGTTGTGTTGTTAGTGACGGGCGATTGCCCTCGAGTCTGGGTAAACACAAAAGCTCCTTGTGCTGACAACCAGAAGCAGCGAGACAAGGGCTGACGGGTGCAGGTTTCATTCCCTCCTGGTCTCCTGCCCACAGAGAAGGTGCCTTTCCTCCAGAGCTGGGCTGTCTCCCATCTACCTGGGAGGAGAAGCCCCAAGGTGCCCTGTCACAGGGGCTTTTTTGCAGAGGCAAAGGGGCTGGTTTGCCTCACCTCACCCTTAGCAGGAGACGGAGCTGCTGGGGTGGGACAGGGACACCATCACACCTTGAATCAAGGCTCCTGCCTCGTCTCGCTGCTTCTTTGCTGCCTCCCCGTGTGCTCCCAGCCTGTGCCTCAGTTTCCCCACTCGCAAAAAGGAGGCTGGTGATTGCCGTGTCAGGCTTTGAGGTCCATCAAAGGAGAAGCTGTAGGAAGACTCAGATCAGCTGGGACTCCTGGGCACAGCCCCCGACTCCATCTCCACGCTGCCCAAACCCTGGCTCCCCCAGCTGGATGAGGCCACGTTTGAAGTTGATGGTGGTGTTTATTGGTTCAGCTCAAGCAAAGAGCGTGAGAAGTAAAAGCGGAATCATCCGGGACCAGCCTGCGAGGTCAAAGTGACCTCCTTCAGCCTGGCCAACGTGTGAAGAAGTTTGTGTCTCTTCATTACTCACATGGGCCAAAAGTAAGTGAAGTTTGGATCAGGCTCCCCCTACCTTTGGGCTGCTTGGAGGGGGTGTGTGTGCTTGGCCCTTTGGACGGAGGGAGTGAGTTGGGGTCCAGTTGGAGAAGCTGGGAAGGGAATCTGCCTCCGAAGCCCCAGGGCTCTTCGCTCGGTGGGTTTAGGGTCCTTCTGGTCCCGTATCAGTGTGTCCCTGAAGCTCGCAGTGTCTGGGAGGCTGCTTCAGACCCCCTACCAGCCCAAATTACAAAAATAACTTGACATGACAAACGCCGGGGCCGCTCCATCCCAGCCCCAGCAGGATGGTCGGCAGCTTCAAAAACCATCTCCCAGGGCAACGGGGTCTGACCTTTTGTTTCTCTGTTGTGTGCTCCATCACCAGGATAAACAAACACGGCCTGGCCCTGCGGCTCCCATTCACCTTTCCAGGACTGTGGCTCTGTCACAACCTGTTTCAAAGCCACCCCCGGACCCCAGGAGATGCCTGTGTCATGGCAGGACCCTGGCACAGCCCGTGCCCACGCCAGCACTGGGAACTGCAGGGTTCAAGGATGGGGGCACGGTCAGGCTGCCAGCGCTGGAGATTGACCACGGGGCAGTTTGGGTCTCGTTCAGGTGTTTCTGGAGCACGTTACTTGCAGGTATCAGTGGTGAACTTCTCCCCTTGTGGCTTTTCCTCCCCTGGCCCAGGGAAAGCACCTCTTGCTTGAGTGTCCGCAAGGAATGTGCAAGCCCTGGGTCCTTGCCAGTCCCCGTGCCCAGGGAGATGGGCACGGCACCCGCCTGGCACCGCGCATGTGTGCAGGGAGCCAGCGGGACATCCCATGGGACAAGCCGGTGTCATTGCTACCGAGCCACAGGCTTGTGGAAAAACCCCTAAACCCATCCATCGGGAATAATTCCCCATCTAGGGCACACCTCCGTGGCTAGGGAGAGGGTCAGGGGGCACGGATGGCCATGGGGACCGGTGGAGGGTTAATTGTCCCGCTGCAACGAACCCCCCCTGTGGCTCAGGTCCACACTGAACGCTGGAGTGCTCCAGCCCCGAGGGTCCCAGCTGTCCCCAACCTGCTCCGGACGATGGACACATCAGCCGAGGACCGTGATGGTCTGCTGGGACCAGGAGGGGGTGGCAGTGTGGGGTGTCCAGCAGGGTGGCTGTCGGGTGTCCGGCCGGGGCTGGACACGGGCTTGTCATTTCTGTGCGCAGACGGCAGGCGGCTCCGTCTGTCTGAGCAACCGGGGAGATGATTGGCGTTAATTAGCAAAAAGATGCAATTTAGAGTGATCGGGTATGTGTGCGAGGCGGAGAGGGGTGTCCCAGCACCAGAGCCTTTGGTGGGAAGCCAGAGCATCTGCTGCACAGCCCACACATGGAAAATGGGATCTCCAGCCCGAGCATAACCCCCGTCCCGGCTGTACTCCCCCACTGTCCCCAAAGTGCCCGCAGTGCCCCCAGTGTCCCCCTTCTGTCCCCCAGGGGCTCGGGGGGACACTGGGGGACAGTGCTTTCTAGGGCAAGGCCTTCCTAAACCCAGTTACATGGAGGTGACAGGTCCTCTTCAGGCGTCACAGAAACCTCTACAGGAAGGAAAGTTGTAAGTATTGTGGTCCCTAAAACAGCCGTGGCACTGTCCTCTGGTGGCATGGGCACCCCGGAGTCCCCACTGTGGGTTAGCTAACCCGTGGAGGGGATTCTCCAGAGTCTGATAAGGGCTGAGCTGACGGCTCGGCTTCTCCCTGGCTCTGTTCCTCCTCTGCAGCCCCCCGGCTCACGAGAGGATTATGGAGTTAATCCTCTTTGAGACATCAAGCTCCCTGTTGAGCCTGACCGAGAGGGCCAAGAGCTGTGAAGCGCAGCGGGACACTGGCACAAAGCCCCTTTCCTGCGGGGAGCAGCCCCACGGGTGAGCCCCATCCAGCCCTGGAGGCAACATCCCCATTGCCACCCCCTTCCCCACCATCCTGTCCCTGGTCCCACCAGGCTGGGTCCCTCCATGCTGCCCTGGCCCAGCTCCTGCAGCCTCTCCACACTGGGGGTGGTGGGAGGAAAGCAAGGTGTCCTCGTGTCCTGGCAGGGGACAATGTCCCGAGGCCATACGAGAAGTGGGAAAGGGACAGATGCTTTCTGTGAATACAGCCCCGTGCTTATCCCAGTGGGGAGGTCTCTGGGGGTCCAGGGGCACTGCTGAACACCAGGGTCACAGGGGTTACTGGAGCAAAGCTACTTGTCAGAAGCATCCTCTTATGGAGGGTTCCAGGAAGGTTTGGTCCAGCTCTGACTGGTGGCCACTGGCTACAGACAGGTGAGGAAGCAGCTGTGCTTTCTGCTCCCCCTCCCCACCCAAAACACAAACTGTTACATCCTTGGCTACCCCACACCTAGAATTAGGGAGGAAATAACAGTGGCTGTGGGGTTTCACCCCCTGCAGCCCCAGATGTGGGAAAATGATGTGGGTGTTTTGGCTTTGCAGTGGCCACTGCCTGGGATGGGGGAGCCAGGGCTGCCCCAGCACCGTACGTGGCCGTGCAGGCGCTCCTGGGGCTTCGGGCACCTTCTGCCTTGCAGGAACACCCCCTCCTTCCCTCTCAGCCCTCCTCAGGGCCCTCAGAGACCCCCTGCACCCCAAGAGTGCAGCAGCGGGGAGCACACAGCCCTGGTGCCTCGGCACTGCTCAGCGTCTCCCGCGTTGCCTCCCTCCCAGAAGTGTGGGTGCCCTTAAATGCACCCTCCGGGCAGGGGAGTGGGTGGGCAAGGCAGGAGCTGATCAAACATCATCCTCAGGTGGGATCTCACCCCGTAATGCCCGAGGGAAACCCTTTCCCCCTCAGCTTGCCTGCCTTGGGGAAGCATCAGCTCCGGTGAGAGCCCAAGCTCTGTTCTCACTCACCCCAGCTCTTCTAAATACTTAAACCCTGAGCGCTTCCCTCCGCGGGCCTTTGATCCACCTCCAAAGCCAGAACGGTTCTGCCCTGGGCATTAAACACTCAGGGAAACCATCATCCGGGAGGAGAGAAAGGAAACCTCTGATCGCAGTAACAGATGAGCAGGGGGGAAAAGCAGCAGGGAAATTTTGCAGCGTTTTGTAGTCTTTTTCCTCGCTTACAGCAGAGGAGAGGGGGTAGCTGCTCCTCCGCGCTCACCTGCCCGCACACCACGGAGGGATGGATGGATGGAGAATACAGCCGCTGCCCCAGAGCTCAGGAGCTGCAGTTCCCAGGACTTCCCAGTGTTCGTGGCTGCTGGGGATGGAAAGGTTTGTGGCAGACTTGAACCACTGCAGCGGTGTCCCAGCAGAGCCAGGGGACAGTCACCAGGGCACGGCTGGAGGCAGTGATGCCACCACAGTGGCTGTGATGGCAAGAGCTGTGAGAAGCAGTAGAGCCCCTGGGACCAGAGGATCCAAGAAGAGCCACAGGAAACGCGTGGGGTGATGCCTTCTGGGCTGCCTGAGCTCTGCTCCTCTTTCTCCAGCAGAGGTGATCCCAGGAGGATGAGGAGGACTTGTGGTTCCTCCACAAGAGCTGCAGTTTGGGTGAGAGCGGGCGGCGTCACCAGGCTGTCCATCCATGTGGCTGCATTGCCCTTGTGGATCAGCCCCCTGCCAGGTCTCAGCACATCTGTGCTGCTTCCCTGCTGTGCCACCAGCCCCGGGGGTGACATTCTGTCTCGAGGGGAGTTGGCGTCCTGCCCTACTTGCTCCTAGTGTGTGGATGCTTCCAAGGAAAAGGGAGGGACAAGTCTGAGAAGAGGATTGAGGAGAAGACACAGAGGATGGCACTGCTTGTACCATCTAGGACACTTTGGAGCTTCTGAAAACACCACGAGCTCCTTACTTAAGGTCATTTGGCAGAAAGAAAACCTTGCATGCCTTTCCCCAGGTGGGAAGTGTAAGGTGGGCTAGGACAAGTTCCCTGGGAGGACGGGGACCCTCTGAAGGCAATTCTTGATTTGTTTTCCCAGCTCCAGAGTCGTCCCAACCTGGTATCTCAGCTTGCAGACAAAGAACGTGTGCTGCAAAGCCGGTCCATTGCCTCCCTCCTGCCCGAGACACAGCAATTCTGTTCCTGGTTGTCTTTGCAGCTTCACACGTCGGCTCAGAAATCTCCTGGCCGACCTTGGCCCTTCTTTAGTCCACGTTTGGTAACTTTCCACTGCTCCAAGCTCTGGCCTGCCCGCGTTGGGGTAAGAGAAAACTGGTTGTGCTGGGCAGGAACCACTTCTCGTCCCCAGCTGGTTCCACCTGGTAGCCCACCGTTACGAGTGAGTGCCCAGCTGCCCGGCCCTGCCGCAGGTGGGTTGTGGGGTGCCCCGACGCGGCCGGCCGGGCAAGACACAGCAGATAGGGCACCTCGGCGCTTGCCTTCCCTCTCTCATTTTGTGTGGTCCCAAATCACTCAGGTATGTCCCCCACCCAGCTGCCGATGGGTGCGTGCAAAGGGTTGACTCGCCCTGGCATCACACACCTCTCCATGTTTTTGGCGCCACCACAAACACCCTGCCAGTGCCTGGCAGCACCCTCTTCTCCTGAACGTGTGGTTGGGTCTACCCCATCTTTCACTTGTGGGCAAACCCAAGGGTGTTTGCAGCTCCATCCCTTGGACCTCAGTTTCCCCTGCCAGGCTGGGGTGCAGCAGGAGGAGGTGATGCCCACCATGGCCCCTGCCATCTTCTGTGCAGCCCGGGGACTGAGCCTCTGCTCTGTCCCAGCATGGGATCCATCCCCCAGAATTGCTGCTGGCCTTTTGCCATCAAGGCGGGGAAATTGGGGCACACAGCGTTTCGGTGGGGTGTATAGGATGCTCCGACCTCATGCTTGGAGCTGCCCTGCTCATGAGGAGCAGCCTGACGTGGTGCCCTGCCACCCTTCCCCACAAACTGTGGCCCCGTCCTCGTGTCCTGGGGTCCCTCGGTTGTCCCTGTGCTGTCGCCCCTTGCTGTTGTCCCCGTCAGTGCATTGAACCAGAGCTCACAGTCACACCAACATGGCTGGAAAACTGGTTGGGGACGCAGCAAAGCCACCCTCGGTGTCCCAGCTCCTCTCCCTCGAAATCCCAGCTCTGCTCTCAGCTTCCCTGGGGCCACGTCCTTGTACCGATGGGATGGGGAGAGCAACAACTTGCTCTTTTACAAGGAACCTTGAAATCTTGTTCCTTCCACTGCCTTGCTCGAGATAAGCCATCCCTGAGGGCTTGTTTATTAGGAAACTTCTCCCCCTCCCAATCTCTGAGCTCTCCTTTGCTCTTGAACCCGGAGGAGAAGGAATACTTGAGCAGGAGCAGCTGTACCCACCTGGGGTCAGAAACTCATAAAAGTTGTGCAGCTCCATTGACCAAGAGCTGCTGGGCTCCGAGCTGTGCCTGGGACCTGCTGTGACCCCATGTCCCCCCTTTCCCAGGAGAAGGGGGGCTGCTGGCCTCAGCAGGGCAGGGGAGGGAATTGGCTGAGTCCTCCAGCAGGTGATTGGGATTGGGCCTGGCTTGGCAGGGAAGTGGGGGGGACATGCAAGTAGGGGGACTGTAGTCAACCATGACCAAGAAAGATGGCTATCGTGTGGGCCTGCCATAAAGGGCAGGTAATGGCTTGCTATAAGATGCCTTTAGGGTGACCAAATAGCCGTGTAATGGGCCCAGTGCTGGAGTGGGCTGAGGGCCCTGGGGGTGCAGATTGCAGCCTGGATAAGCCACCCCAGCAGTTCAACTCCCATCCATTATTTAAATGCTTTCATCTTTTCAACTGGAATGGTGCCACCAGCTTGGCCACCTTCTGAAGGTCCCATCCTGGTGGCCCATGGGCAGGAGTCCCTGGGCAGCCATGGCAGGGCAGGGAGGGGAGGTGTCCCCTTTGTGGGGGTGCCACCAGCACCCCTGGGGACAAGGTCTGAGCAGTGGAACGACACTAGAGACATGGGACTTGAACCTTGTCCTCCTCTGCTCTTCCCTGGACCAGGGCCTGGGCTCCGGCACAGTGGCCCCGTGGCCCAGCCATGGGAGCTCATCAAGGGCTGCCTGTTTTGGATGGAAAAGACTGTGTGTGTGTGTGTGCAGGGACTTCTGCAGGAGGACCCTCATGGCTCCTGTGAGGGCGTTTCTCCTCCTGACAACTGCCTTCAGACATGGTGGACTGCACCTCTCCCCAGCGCAGGACAAGCCGATGGGGTCCCAGTGCTCATCCAGCCGAAGTAAAACAGTCAAAACCCACCCACGTAAATATTGACCACATGCAACCGTTGTCAACATCTGGATACATCCTGCTGGTGGCTAACCCTGAGCCTCCAAAACCGGGAAATGCGTGGCTCCATGATGGAGAGCGGTGGCACGGGGCCGCTGTGGGGTCTGGCCGGAGCAGGCAGGGCTCCCCGGAGAGCAGAACAAAGTGGACACCAGCAACTCCCACTCGCAGGTTTTCCCTTTAATGGTTTGGTTTTTGTTTTGTACATTCGTAAAACTGTGAACAATAAATACTGTGTGATTGGCCTCCACCTCCCACTTGCCCCCCCACCCTGGCTTGGCTTTCTGCAGAGGTGAGGGAGACCATGAGTGCCATGGGGAGGGCTGCGGGAACCAGCTCCACTGGTGGGAGAGGTGCCCGGCTCCCAAGGTGGGCACCACGGAACAGGGCATCACCCCAGCTCGGGGTGGCAGGATGGAGCCAGGGGCTGGGGAGGGAGAGGTGACCGGTGTGCAGGCAATATCTCAGCTAAAAAGGGGTGAAAGGCAGCGCTGCCTGGTGGTCCGATCTCCTGCTGAAGGCCAGGGCTGCTGGTCACAGAGCTCAGCTACCCCTCTGGTGTCTCGGACCTCCAAGGTGCCCAAGTTCAGGTGGGGATCTGCTAAGGAAAACAAGACAATGCCTGGGGCTGGAAGGAGATGGGGCTCCAGGGTGGGCAGAGGAACCCACACGTCCTCTTGTTCCTCAGAGGAGGTAAGGGCTGGGTGGGCAGCGGAGAATGTCACAGGAAAATTTGGCAGGCTTTCACGGGAACCAAATTTCACAGCAAAAAATGGCAGACTGCCCCCCTCCCCAGCATGGGAGAAGCCAGTGGGGTCCCATTGCTGATCCAGCAGAAGGAAACAATCAAAACCCACCCATGTAAATACTGACCGTGGGCAGCCAGCGTCAACATCTGGCCACATCCCGCTGGTGGCTAACCCTGAGCCTCCAAAACTGGGAAAGGTGGGGCTCCGTGATGGAGAACAGTGGCAAAAAAATAAACTAACAAAACCTCAAAATCACAACTCCAGTTTCTTGGCTGTTGGTGGGTGTCCTGCTGTGTGCTGGATGGGGGTCCTGGCGTGCAC
>JAHREE010150189.1:0-13839 GCA_033628505.1 Tringa tobata | reverse complement strand
ATCTGCTCGGCTCTCCCCACCCCTCGAGGAAACGGCGGAGCGGGATCCGAGTGGTGCCCCTGTTCCCATCGGTGCTCCCCGTGGGTGCATGTCCCCAAGGCAGCACCAGGCAATCCCCTCGGCCCTTCCATGGAAAGGGCCTGCTGGTGGTTTCTCTGTGTTATTTCTGTGAAGGACCGTAGAAATTGGAGCTGCAGAAGACCCATGAAATAACTATTTCCACATGCCCTCACCCACACAGCTGGGCTGGGAAAAAGCCTGTCCTCGGAGCAGCCTCTGCATGACCACGGGTTGCAAGAGCAAGCGAAGGGGGTGGCTCCTTCCAGGACAAAATTGGTTTTGTTCAGGCTGGTGCTTCACGGTGGGTGCTCCTGACAGGTCATGGTGGAGGGCCAGGCCAGGAGGGGAAACTTCAGACCAAGTGCAGTGTTTTCAAAACTGTCTTAATGATTGAAATTTTCTTCCAAAAGCACCTGAGAAATGGATGTTTGGGTGCTTGTGGTAGCTTGGTGCCTCATCATCTCCAGTCTCTGTGAAAACCATCATTGGGTGGCCAACTGCACCATTCTTCCCTTTCAAAATCTGCACTTTTCTTGTCTGTTAAGGAGAGCACCTGAGTTATGCTTTCTGGTGTCTACTTTGTCTCTAGGACAGCAGGAATTAGATATTGGCAGAGACCAATATCTGGGATGGTCTTGGCCAACAGGAAGTGGGATGGAGCTGTCAGTGAAGGACAAGGGATATTCACAGGGAGAAAGGAAGCCAGTTTTACTGAGACAGTGTTTTCATAGATACTGAGGAGCTGTGGGCTTCCCCATCTTTTCTGCTTTCCACAAGTAGGTGAGGAGATAGCCCCAGAGACCTTTCTGCTGTTCAAATGGGATGTGCAAGAAACCGTTATCCAGACCCCCGTGAGATCTGCATTTCAGCAAAGTAGGAGCAAGCTCGTCGGTTGGGAGAAATGCTCCTTCCCTCAATCGCAAAGGGTATAATAAAGTGTGGTGTGCCCTCAAATCTCATGGCTTTATTACCCTTAAGAACTTTGAATTCATTTTGGCTTGAGCAAATCCACATCCTGATTAAAATCCCAGTCTAATAAGCTGTTGACTCCAAATAAAGGCAGGATAGGAATAAACAGTGAAGAAAAGTTGGCTCTTCCTCCTGCCCCAGTGGAAGGCTTTCTCCAGGCAGGCAGCCAGCAGTGATATAACCCTGTAAAGTGCTGTAGACTGGTAAGAAAGCTGGGATATCAGCTGAGCTTCCAACCAAAATGAGCTCATGCTGGCCTGCCGGCAAGTCCTGGGGTGAGGGTAAAGGCAGCTTGGACGCCTGCTTAGCGTGGAGTTAACGCTTACGTTGCTGATGGTGGTCACTGTACGGATGCTATCAGATATTTCAAAGGCCACATCACATGTCTTAACCTGTTTTCATTGAAAACTATGGTTGGCCAAGTTGTCCATGACCTGTTGAGGTCTAGGAGCATGTGCTCTGACAGGTATTGTGCCTGTCCCAATGCCGATTTTCAAGCCACGTTTGGTGATGAGCACAGTGTCTGGGCCCCTCTTGTAGCAAATCATGGTCCATCCAGGTCTCCACAGCTGATACAGATGCTGTCTTTCAGGAGCCCTCTGCCTTCCTTGTGTTAATATGCAGAAAGCGTAGGTCCTTCAGCTCAAAAAAAAGGATTTGTGAATGAAAGGAGAGGATTGTGGTTAGGCTGAATAAGCCCTGTGAGGCGATGCCGAGCAATTTGGATTTTGTTTGAGAGATGGTGGTGGTGCCTGTGACACCCAGGCAGCTCCCTGCAAGTCAGCAAAGCAGTCGCAGCTGTGTTTGGGCTGATCAACTGGTTTAGGAAAAGTGGTCATTGAATTGCTGGGTTGAAGGGACTGAAGTTCTTTATTTTAGCAGTAAAAACTTACTTCGTCTTGCTGCCTCTTTTTCCATCTTAATTTGAAAGTGATTCCACTGGGAAGAGTTTGTGGTTCCTCAGGAGCATCCTCACCTTGGCAGGTCATGCTGCATCGGCCCTCTGAGCAGCAAAGTGACCTTTTGATTAGATTTTTAGTGCAGCATTCGAGTAGGTTTGATAAGCTCAAATAATTTATGGCTGTGCTATCCATTTGAGTCTCCTGGTGTTTGAGTTTCAGTATTGGGCTGGGATGTTGGTCACATTCCAGTATCTGGAAAAATGTGTGTCTCTGTGAGAAGCCTTCTGAAACTCTTAAGAGATTCTGTTTTAAATACCAAAAAGGCAGCATCCTGAGAGCCTTCATGCTTCATTGTGTTAACTGGAGTTCTAGCAGGTCTGTTCACCTGAGCTTCTGAATGTTTTGCTCCTGCTTCAGTGAATCGATACTTGGATTTGTGGTGGAAATAAGCAGGACGTGGGAATTAGAAGAGAAATTGAACATGTTGTTATTCTGCTTAGTCAATCTGTTATCAGTTGGTGAAGGCTGAGGTTTGCATCATTTGAGTGTAATGCTGGTATCTCATCCAGGGTCATCTTTGGTTTCTGTCAGCAATAAGCAAGGACATTAGATATGTAATTGCCCGACTATGTTATTTGCTTGTTGTCTTTCAGAGGAGAGTAGAAAACCTGGGTTGGGCTTTATTTTTTTGCTTCATCGCCAGTAAAAGCCTGGTCATATGGTTTGTGAATAACCTGCAATTACTAGGATTGATTGTGTAGCATTTTAAGGAACAGGAGGGTAATTTGCACCCCAGCAAGTTTAAGTAAACAAGACCTCAGAGCTGCTTATGGAAGAACAGACGGAGTTTTGAACCTTGTGGGTTTGAGTTCTTGGAAAACCCAGCCCCAGGACTCAGGCTGGCGGTGGTGTGGTCACTCCAGGCTGCAGTTTTGGGATCTTTACATCAAACCTGATGCTGCAGCCATGGGTGGGATGGCCAAGGCAGAGTTATTAACTCGTAATGTGTCTGTCTGGAGAGACTTTAACTATGTTTTTACGTAGAAGTGCCCTTTCACATTCAACATATGCCCCTGTTTAGGGATATGGATTTGTCTTGGCTCACAGCTGTCAATAAGCATTTAGTAGACAGTTAAGTTGCAGCAGTGGAGCTTAATAATTTAATTTTACATGTTTTCTAGTGTTGCTAAAACGACTTTAAGTGCTCCCATGAACTTCCCTGGTTGGTACCCAGCCATGGGGGCTGTGTTCGCAGCTTTGGCAGCGTTTGGGTTGTGATGCGGGTTATTGGGTTGCTCCTCTCTGATTTCTTCCTCTGTTCCCCGCAGGTGTACATTATCAAAGTCACCTGGTCCAATGGGTCCACAGAAGTCATATACCGACGGTACAGCAAGTTCTTTGACCTGCAGGTAAGCATTTAGCCAGTTCTTGGGATTTTGACATCGGAGGGTGGAAAGCTGTGGTCAGTTGAGAAGCGTGGTTTCTGCCTTGTGCTAGACATGCCTTTTGTAATCTGCCAGAAAATGTTTTGATCTGAGGAATCTTAAATGCACTTTTGGACATCCTGGAAAAAAAATGCAAGAACAGGGCAACTTCAAAAGCTGGACTCTTGGGGTTAGAGCTTTGCTGTGACTCCCTGGATTAAATGGACGCAGGGCTGCGTAGGTGTGTTTGAATTCCTCCAGCAGAAACCCGCGCAAGTGGTGCGGTTCTTGTTGGGGCTTTTTGTTTGCTTTGGGGGGAATAAAGTTAGACCCAAATTCCATTCCTTCGGAGCTAATACCATGCCTTTCCCAGCTGCTATCACAGCAAAACAGGACTGCTGCTGCTGCAAAGCACCGATTCCCTGGGTCCGTGTCCCGCTGGCTGGCGTTTTGGGGAGCAGGCGCTGGGGAAATGCCCGGTGGAGAGCGGTGCCAGCCTGGAGGGCAGCTCTCAGCAGCTGCTTTAGCAATCACCTCCTGGTGCAGGGGGGGAGAAGGGGAAAAATAATGGAGCCGGGAGGGAGGGAGGAGGCTGGAAAGGGAATTGGGACAGGCTGGGTTACAGAAAATCGAAGCTGGTGTTCTGGGCGAGCAGCAAAGGGTGTTTTCCACCCCCTCCTTGGTGGAGATGAGCCAAGGGGTCTGGTTGAGCTTTATGAGCCAAAACACAAACTGAGCTGCTGGAACGGGCTCTGTGCAGATGAGAAAGGAAAATGCATGAAGTGATCTATGGATCAGCAAGCAGCTGCCAGACAAGTCACTGGCACGTCCGTCCTGGCCCGTGCATGGGACTGGGAGAGGAGCTGGGCACCCTCCGCCACCAGCGACCGCTCGCGTGAAGGTGAGCATCTCCATGGGCTTTATTTGAAAGGGCGCTGGGGTTGCCTGGGAATGAGGATGCCTTTCCTGAAATCCCTGCGTCCAGACACAAAGACACTGCTAAAATTCCCCAGTGGGAACCCAGATGGCTTTCCCGGGTTCAGCGGGTTTCAGGTCAGCCTGGGATTGTTCGATGGCTGCTCCCGTCGATGGTGCCCTGTCCCTTGCCCAACAAGGGACCTTCTGCAGAGCTGTGGATGTGGCCAGGAGGGTGACCACGCTGAGTAAGCCCTGGCCAGCCAGTGAGAGCCTGGCTTTGGCAAGGTCCTATGTGTCCTTCCCCTGCCCCATGCTGCTGTCCTGCAGCATCCTGCTGGGCAGGGTGAGGTGAGGTAGGGTGGCACGGGTGGCTGCTGGTGCAGGCAGGGGTTAAGCTGTGTGCAGGCACTTGTGTAACCAAGGAAATGTTAAAGTAAATAAACAGGGAACAGCTGTTGGGCAGGAGCCAGGGATGGAAGGAAATGGAGCTGAGCGCTTCCTTCTCCTCAGCGTCTTGTCTTCGTTGGTGCTCCAAGGTGGTGGCCAAGCTCATGCCAGTATATTCTGCAAGGGGGGCACAGTCTTTTCGGGTTTATATGTGATAAACTGGTGTCTCCAGCTCTGCTGTTTGCCTGGGCTGCCTTGCTTCTCGTGGGAAGGGACATGTAGGGAAATAGCGGCCATTCTTCCTCTCTTCCTCCCCTTCCATCTTGGCTGGAGCTGTGCACGCTCCTAGATGGAGAACGTAATCACTGGAGGCTGTCTGGAGCCAGAGACTCAAACTGGCTCTGCAAAACACCCTGGAGCATCTTTAGAGGCAGAGGTGCTTTATATTGATGTCATGGTGCAGATGGGAAAGTTTAAAGCAAACATCTCTCCCCTTCCCTGTTCCCTGCAGCTTTTTCTTAAAAAAAAAAAAAAAAAGAAAAAAGAGAAAAAAAAGTCACCACTCCTTTTTGGCTCTGTTGAAAGAATGAATGAAATTGTGGTTTTTCCCTTCCTTCCCCCTTATCGCACATGCTTCCTGGTGTCCTTATTTTAAACTTGTGGTGCAGTACAGTGGAAATTGGATTGAAAGGCGAGGAGTGAAACAGATCCGCTTAGCACAGTGGAAAAAAATGCTCTAGGTAGGCTTGGTAGCACTTACTGTTGCCGTTGCTGGAGGCCTTTATTATATGACTGTCGGATGATTCGATGCCAATTTTAGCTCTTTAGGCAGAAATTTTCCATGCTGGAAATTATTCATGCCTCCAATTATTAAAAAAAAAAAGCCCCAACCCCCCAACAAAATAAGTGATTGGTTAAAATGGTTCGGCTGCTTCTGAAAACGTGTTAAGAGGGGAAAGTATTTTTCCCGGGTCCGGTTCTGATGATCTTTTCTACTCCCTGGAGGAAGAATTGGAAACTTGAGTCGCAGGTGATCCCTGTGTCAAGAATCTGTCTTTCGTGCTATCCAGTGAAAACCCATCCAAATTTATTCATACTTACGGCCTTGAGCAATCACAGTACATGCATGTTTGGGTAGAGATATTTGATAATTTAATATCTATGTTCCCAGTGATTCTGGCTGCACTTGCCATGCTCCTGCCAGAAGCTGAGCAGGATTTTGGTTTTTTTGATAGCAGCTCTGGCCACATTCGGGTGAAGGTTAGAGCACCCTCTTTTGCTGTTGGTGACCCTCCTGCTAAGCCCGGGCAGGGGGACAAGGAAGCCATTTGATCCAAGTGGGAGAGAGGAGAACTTCTTGGAGCAGGAGTGAGAGCTGGTGGGGACCAGGGTGGGGGCTGATGCGATGCTGCAGTGCAGAGCAGCCTGGGCATGGTTGTTGGGGATTTTCTCCTGATATTCCCTGTGGGGTCACAGCTGAATCACTTATCACCTTCCGTTGTGGCCAAACAATTATTTTAGGAGTAAGGCCAAGTAAAACACATGCATGCTTACTACTGACAGCCTCGCTGGCTAGCCTGCTCCCACTGCAACCAGAGGGCAAAGTGTCCTTCCCTCCCCAGCCAGGCAGGAGTGACACTCAAGACACAAACCACCAGCTCAGCCAAGACAGTGGTAAAGCCTGGAGCTTGCCCAGTGCTGGTCTCTGCCTCCATCTGGATGCAGAGACACGAGACCTGACGCGTTCCTGTACTGGAATGGGGAATGCCAAAAGCCATCTTGCTGGTCACTGTAATGCCACAGGCTGTGCTGTTGTCAGCTGGGAGCCTTCAAGGTTTTGTCTGAATACTGTGAACTTCCAGAGGTCTTCCCTTTGGCTGTCACTGATACCTGAGACTGCCCTCTTCTGCAAAAGTCCTGGTTTACAGCTCATCGCCGTAGCAGCCTTCCCAAGCACTGCCCTACTTTTCTCTTCCAAGGGTGACAGGACCTCCTTTTTCTACCTAATTACCCATTTTCATTCCTTTGACCACACCACGGGCCATCCCATGGCCATGCAGAAGATTGTCACCTCCTCTCTAACGGCTGATGATCCACACTCATTCTGCAATTCAGCATCTGTGTCCCAGCACAAGGCACAGGCTGCTTCCTCCTGGTCCCAGTCCAGCTTTTCAAGCAGATGAAGTGGTGGCCCTCATCCCTTGGGAAGCAGACAGGTCATACCCTTTCCTGCTCTGGGGTCATCACAGGAAAGCTCAGCGTACCACACCAGGTGGTGGAAGTAGGAAGGGAATGCTTAAACCAAGGGATACCTCTGCTCATTGCTATATACTGCTCATTGCAGGAGGAAACCTTCAGGGAGCCGGGCAGTGCTCAGGAGCGTTTTTGTTGTGTAGATCCTCTGTGCTCAGGTTCCTGCCCCCTCTCTTCCTTGCTTTCTCCATGTTTCCCATCACATGGTGATGTACATAAGAACAACTTTTTAGGGATTAAAAAAATCAAACTGTAGGTGAAATTGTAATTCTAAAGTTTGAAAGCTCACGTAAGTGTATGACTTGTAGTAAATTTGTAATTACAAATACTAAGCTCAGTTCTGCATGAGTCTCTTGGCTGGAGGAATAATTTCCTTCGAATAGGATTGAGGCTCTTTCGTAACAGTCGGTGTGCCAGATGTGAGCTATTGGGAGCAGATGGATGCTGTTCCTAAGAAATAAAGGCAATAAGATTGATGCTTCCAAGGATGCCAGTTGTATTCTGGACACTAATTGGGGCTGGCAGGTACACTGGAAATGTTAGCTGGCATGGGAGCTGGTAATCAGATATGTGAGTGGCTGTCTCTGGTGGACAGAGATAGAGGATAGGGGTCTTGTGTGCTTGAGAGATGCTTCCAACCCTGCCGGCAGGGGAAGAGCTGTGCAGTGATTGCAGGGCTCCCTTGAATCACATCGGATGCATCACTCGGGAGGAGGTTAACATGTCTTTTGGAAGGATCCTCTTGAAACCATTGGCTGTAAGGAGCGACACTTGGTTAGAGAACACATACTGGCTTGTATTTTGTGTTTTTTATGGAAACCCCAAAAAAGAAACATTTTTTCCCCACTCTGTAATTATGAGCTCATCAGCCATGATGGTAGTCATTTCAAGCCTTCATGTGACCAAGAGCCATTGTTGTCTTGCCACACTCCTAAAATCTCCTTACACCCAATCCCGACCCTGATGTACCTTTCCCGACCCCTGTGCTTTCCCCGGGCAGAAGCCCTACTCCATGTCCTCGTCCTCCTCTGCCTTTCTGCTGTAGCCACCCTCTCCTCCACCAGTCATCTTTGCCTTGCTCTTTTCTGTCCTGTCTTATTTTGCATCCTGGACAGCAAAACTCACGAGCTGCTTGTGAGCCGTGATGGAGCTGGTTCTCAAACCTCCCCCTTGGAGAAGGCTTTGTCATTCATGCCGTGTCCTGCCTTCTCACCACCAAAGCAGTAGCTTCTCCTCTGGCAGGCAGCTGCAAGCCCTTAGAAGTCAAATTGCCATTCAGGGTTGCCCTCCCCGGGGAAAGTTACCCCAGGGGTTTTCCCCTTGCAGTCAGAAACCTTTCCTTCAGTCCTTGTCACAGCTGAAAGCTGTAGGAGAAGAGGGTGATGCTGTGTGGCTGCTCCTCTGCATGGGGGTTCAGTTTCGAGCCAAGGGATGGAGACATGCCGTAGGCTGGAATAAGCATACTTGCTGCACGTTTCAGAGACAGAAAAATTGAGAATTTTGAGCAACTTTAGAAATGGCTCTGGCTCTCTCACCCACTCCTTTCTGCACACGCATGGAGTATGTTTCCCAGCCCTCCCGTTGGTCCATATGTTTAACAAATCCTTCAGGTTCTTAGCTGGAAACTTTCAGCTTTGACCCACCTGGAGCGATGTCATCTTGGAGAGAGTCCTGCAACCCTCAGGCCAACAGCTTTGTGTGTAACACACACCAAAAAAAAAAAAAAAAAAAGGCTGTTGAAGTGGTGCCTACTTTTATGAGAAAATTGGCAAAAGGCAATGGTCTGTGCATGTCATCTCGACGTAGAAGACAGATTAGCTCTTCTGGAGGGGATTCTTTACGTGCTGTGCACGTGCAGCCACGAGACAGAGACGGGGAGGGGGGAAAGTCAGTATCTTGGTAATTCAGGCTGTTTTTTAATGGAACACTACATTAAAACAGGCTCAGAAGACAGTAGCTGGCACACAGAGGAGAATTGTTCTTGTCAGCCTTTTTCAGGCCATTGGACTATTGAAAAATTAAAATGAGCCTTGTGTGTTTCTTCCAGTACTGAGTTCTGTGCTTGCCTTCCTCCGCCTGCATTCCTCCTCCTCCTCCTCTGCTCTTTGAGCTGGGCTCCTGGCAGGGCACACAGGTTCACAAAGGTGAAGTAAGTGTTATCTTAAATCTCCAGATGTGGAAAGCAAAGGGCAGGCGTGCAGAGTAACGTGTCCCAAGCAGCACAAGGCTCCTTCAGGTGGGGGGACTCAAGGCGAAGGCACCGCTTGGATTTCACCCCTCTTCTGGGTCCCGCCTGCTCCTGGCGGCCTCTTTGATGAAAAAGCCCCAAGGCAGCTCGGCCTCGCTGCGGCAGCAGGAGATTGATGTCTTTTTGTGTCCAGGGATTGTAAACAGAGCTCTTTCGATAACTGTTTCGTAACAGGAGTCTTATTTCAACACTTTGGGCATTTCTTTTTTCTCCAGGGTTTACGGAGTTCAGCAAAATTCTGCACAGTTGCGTGTGCAATGTACTTCGTGGTTTCACCCTGCCACAACAAAAATAAATCTCCAAGATCTCGCCCTTAGACAGCTGGATCATGACAGACAGGCCCTTGCGTGACCAAGGACAAGACAGAACCCACAGCTTCCTACCGTGAGGCTCCGGCTGCAAAGCACCAGCGACTCTTTTTTTTCCTCTGTGCCCAGGCTGCACTGAGGGCCGTGAGCTTACGTGTGGTACACACAAGTATAGAAAAGGTGAATTGCCATAATCTAACTCCAGAGGAGAAACGCTTTCCATTAAATAAGGACCACCTCTGTCTCTGTAGAAGAAACAGAAGCTGGTATTTTTCCAGCAGCGCATCAAAGATCTTCATCATTCTCCTCCTCTCTCCCTCCACAAAGAACACATACAGTCCAATGCACTTCAGCCTAGTTAAAAGTTGGCTCCCTAATTTTTTTCTCTCTCCAAATGTCTCCCATTTATAGCTTTCCAGCGTTTGGCAGCCGGGAGCCAGCGCATTCCCGTGCGTGCTAGCGCCAAGGCAGGTCAGTGGAGTTATAATTGGCTCTGGCTGGCACCCTGACGAGCCACGGCGGGGTGTGCCTGGCGGGCGAGCGGGGCTACGAGCTGCTGAAAGCCCTGCCTGCCCCTGGGACACGGCAGCCCGTCCTCCCCGAGAGCCGGTGCGGGATGAAAGTTCCCAGGGCCAGCGTCACACCTGGGGCGAGCGGCCGCGCCGGGCAGCGTGTGTCTGCAGAGGAAATGATTTTCACTTCTTGTAGCTATACGCCTCTCTGGAGCAGCTGCTGGGAGCAGCACTCGGTCATTTTTGGTTTATTCCCAGCTGATGGCCAGCGTTTGCCCTTTCCTTTTACTCCGAGCGCGCAGCTCCACAGGCTGTGCCTGCACCCTCGCCAGGTTTCTGCAATCCTCGCCAAGTTTCTGCAATCCTCGCCAGGTTTCTGCAATCCTCGCCCTTGCCTCCGATGTGATTTTGCTTCTTGACTCGCCCTCACCTCCTGGCTCTCATCTCCACCTGCTCCCATCAGATGGTCCTTTCTTCTTCCCAGCCTCATCGCCTGGTGCTGCCATGGTGGCTCCATGGCAGAGGTGGCCCCAGCTCCTGAGCCCGCCTTCCATTCATTCATTCTGTGCTGGCACCTCCTGGTCTCCTTCTCTCTGGAAACTCCAGAGCAGCTGCTGGAGGAGATGGCGTTTGGAGCCTGTGCTTCCCAGGCCTGGGGGCAGTACGTCCCACAGAAAGCATCCTCGATGGGTGCAATCCAGAGGGGAGCCTGTGCTGAGCAGAACCCATGGAGAGAGGAGGTACAAAGATGGGGTGGTTAAAACAATTTCAGCTCCTCGGGGACGGAGCTAGATTCTCTTGCTGACAATCCCGTGTGGTCTTATTTCGGTGAGGCTTTTGGTAACGCGGTGTTTAAAAGTTGTCCTGTAACTCGAGGCAAGGGGTTGCCCCCCTCTCCCTGGCTCAGGGGTGAGCTAATGGCCTTCCACTCCCCAGCTACTTAATGGAAAAGCCCTGGAAATCCAGCTGCCCCATTGCTGGGAGGGCTGAGCAGGATCCCCATGAGGGCAGGAGCTCGCTGGCAGCCCCTCTCCTGCCCGTTGTCCACAGGTGGGTCTCTGGGGAGAGGGCCCTGCTGCAGGTCCCTGCCTGGAGCCGGTTGTGGCCGGGGGTTTTGATGAGATTTGCGTGGATCTGGGATGACGTGAGCCCCAGGGTCTCCGCCGTGCTCTTAATCAATCTAATGCAGCTCGGTTTTCTGGTAGAAGGACCTGCAATTTATATTATGTGGCAGCAGCCCTGGATCTGAAACGAGCCATTCAAGCTGACTGATGGTGCTTGAGGAGGAGCCGAGGATGGAGAGCAGTAAATCAGTGCAGAGGAGTCTGTATCTCACAGTGCTGGATTTTTAGTAAAATGTCCTGGGCCCGTGTGCATCATGAAATCCATATGATATATCACTGACCGTAGTGTGTACGGCATGCATATGGTGGGGATCTAAGAAGTGTGCAGTTTTATGCTGAGTGGGTGATGGAAGTAAGATCTGGGAGAGACAGAGGGAGGTGGTGGTTCTGGGCTTGTCCTGCCCTTGCGGAGGGAAGTGATAGAGCTGAAGGGATGACATGTTTTTCTGCGGTCTTGATTTCTCGCTTCTTTTCTGTGCCTTTCATTCAATTACAGCAGGCTGTCACAGGTCTGCCACAGCCACGTAAATCACTGCTCCCACGCTGGCTGTGGAAAGCGCTTTCGCTGAAGGACATCTTGGAGTCCCCTTGCCAAGCGAGGTGTGGACCTCTGCAATGATCTCCCTGGGTCCCGGTGGGCCTGGGGACAAGTCAAGATTTAACTGCTTGCTTTCCCTTCCCGGTGCTCTGCTCCATTCGAGATGTGATGCTCCTTTCCTCTTACTTTCCTTGCATGTTGTTGGTTGGTTGTTTTTTTTTCCTTTCTCCTATATGCTTTCCACCCTGAGGCTTGTCTGGCTTGTTCCCATCCCTGGGATCCAGCACAGACTTTTCCTGGGGATGTGGCAGGCGTCCTGCAGGAGGGACAAGGAGGGCAGGTCTGTGCCAGCTGCAGCGAGGCTGGAGTTGGGGAGACCCTGTGGGGAGAGAAGGATGGGTGTGCAGGATCTGCCCTTCCTCCATGATTCATGCCTTCCAGCCGGACGGCAGCAGGGAGGAGGGGAGACCTCGTTAACCAGAAAATGGAGAGGGGAAAACGTGACGTGGTGCCAGTGGGTGGATGCTGTAGGGCTCCAGCAGCCAGCCTGTCCCCTCCGTGGTGCCATGGAACTTGATGATCTCTACGGTCCCTTCCAACTCTAACCATTCTATGATTCCATGGTGCCTCCTTGGTTTTTCTGCCAGCAGCTGAGGCTTTGCTTCTCCATCTCCGTAGGGGTGTTGCAGTGCTGCTGGATGCATGACATCCCTTCTGCTCGTCTTCCCATCACCTCATAGCTCTCACACACCCCCAGGCTGTGGGCTGCTGCTGTATCCCCCATTTTTTGGTAACTTTTATATTCTGGTGTTATCTGGGATTGCAATGTAAGCGATAACCTGTGGAAAACGGTCTCCCTTGTGATCTGGCAGCATGTGGAGAGCCAGCGTTTTCCCTGTCTTAATTCCATCTCCCTGAGCCTTTCTGCCTAACTGGTACCATGCCTTGAGGCCGTTGCACTGGGAGTGAGTCACTGAGTACTGAATTAGCAAATGGTGTTTATGGCTGTCTTTACCTGGCAGCATGGAAATTAGATCTTGGAGATTAGGTTTGGGAGGTTTAATTAAGGTTGGTGAATTTATTGTTTTAATACTGCCTTTGATAGATTATTTAGAATTTGGGCAAGAAAAAGCTTTCATTCAAATGTTGTTTTTTAGCGTTGATACTGTATTAAATTAGCCAAAACAGGTATATTTTAGTATGCAAAGTGCTGTTGTGCATCTTACAGAAAATTCCTTGTGCTCCCTCGGCAAGCTCAGCTTGCTGGTTATTTGCCATCAACCATGGTGTGGTACATTTGGAGGAGAAGAAGATATTCTCTCACAGCAGACTTTGAGAAACACTTCCTTCAGAGAGTGGTATTGGGACCCATGCAGGGCTCGTCCCCCCTCCCTATGGGCTTGGAGTGGCTCTGGGAGGGCCAGGAATGAGGAGGAGGAAGAGGGTGGAGGTGAGACCTCTCCCTGTCTGGTGCTGCAGGTGAAGGGTAGGTTGGTTCAATCATATTGTGCAACTTCTCTCTTGGGTAGGTGGGCAGCTCGCCCCAGGCACCATGGAGCTGTCGGTGGGGGCTGACCAAGGTGTTCAGCCTTACAGAGTCACGCTGCTGTTTTCTCTTTTTTTTTTTTTTTTGCTGAAAAATGGAGTCTACATAACTTCTTAGAATGTTTAAATTGTAGGTCTTCCCCCCATCTGTAGAGCTGCTGCTAGCAGCAGGCATTGTCCCTCACCAGCCCTGGGGGAGCGCTGGGGTGTGGAAACTCCAGAAACTCTGGTAGGGATCCAAAATCCTGGAGTTCTCACCCAGTCTCAGTCAACAGAAAGCTGCAATCCCGTATTTTTTAACTGCACACACACACGCTGGGACGGGCTGATGAAATGGCCACTGAAGAAGGCTTTGTGTTCGGCCACGCGGAGCGCCGAGCCAGCTGGGAAGCAGTGCAGCTCTTCAAAATGGTGAGGTTGCCTCGTCCTGAGCTGGGAGGAAAATTAGTGTTTAAATTTTAGTAAAAAAGAGACGCAGTGCGGTATGTGTAAAACATTCTCTCGGCTTTTCACTATTAATTTAAAAATTAAAAAGAAAAAAAGCTTTGCCCTTTTTCCCCCTGAAGAGTCACTTAAAACATAAAACCAAAAAATCCTTTTAATTTTAGCAGTTAGGTTTTACTGTCCAAATTGAAATGTTAATTGAAAGGG
>JAHREE010150188.1:48830-61062 GCA_033628505.1 Tringa tobata | reverse complement strand
GTGATGAGGTCTCCCCTCAGCCTCCTCTTCCTCATACTAAACAGTCCCAGCTCCTTCAGCCTCTCTTCATATGATTTGTTCTCCATCCCCTTCACCAGTTTCGTTGCCCTCCTCTGCACTCGCTCCAGCACCTCCAGATCTCTCTTGGATTGAGGTGCCCAAAATTTTAGGGATGAAGTGAAAAGGAAAGGGATAAAAGCAAGTCAAGCCAAGCTCTGCACCCCGTGGTGATCACGAGCATCAGGCTGGGTTTGTGTCTCTGGAGGAACCAGCAGCTCTGTCTGTCGGGCTCCCAGTCCCAGTCGGACTCCCGGCAGGAGCCAGACCCTCTGCTCTCCTACACAGCTGGTGACAACTGGGTGCCCACCACCACGAGGAACCTCCCAAGCACCTGGATAACCATGAGCAGCCTCAAGTGGGAACCGCTGTGTGCTGGAAAGGGGTGGGAGGATGGTGGGCACGTGGATGGTGAGGATGGCTGTGCTCCCTCTCCCTTATGGCGGGTGCAGCTCCACCCGGCTTCATGGGACAATTCCCGCATGTGCTGTCCCTCAGCCCCAAAGCAGCCTTCAGTGTGCCTCGGATGGTTTTGTGTGTGTAAAAGGATGCCCTGGTAACGCAGAGACATTCTAAGCACCACTGCCCATGGGGAGCCAGGCTGGGGATGTTGGGCCTGACCCCCCTCTTCCCTCTGCCCCTGCTTTGGCTGCGCCTCGGCTGCCTCCGCTCGCCTGCTGGCTTCGGGCCATCTCTCCATCTGGATGTGGCCACCCCCTGACGCAGGACTGCCCCTCGCCGTGGCTGCTTAGAGCAGCTGGAAAAGGGACTATTGCACCCCTGGCTGTCCCTCAGCATCTTCACTTCTTCCCAAAGCCCTGCTGGGTCTCCGAGCATCACAAAACTCTGCCCACCGGAGCAGAGCGGGTAATGCCCGGCGCCGTGAGAGAGACGGCGTGATCAAGGTGAAGCTCCTGGGGTACCTCGGACTCGTTGTGACTGGGCAGGTCACCCGAGGTGTTCCCCGGGGCTGTGTAGGCACCCTGCTCTGTTTCCCAGGGCCCGCAGATGCAGTGCCACCGAGGAAGTCCCCAGGGAGAAGTGGCACAGCCCCGGTGTGCTGGGATGTGGCTGGCGGCCAGCCATCCCCTTGCAACAATCCCTCAACTTTGTAAGCCTCCCAGAGGCAGCCTGCCATTCCCAAAATGGAAATGATTCCTTAAGAGAAGATGAGAAGTCTGTGCTTGCTTATCTTTAAAGAGCAATTTAGCAAAAAAAAAATTAAAAAATCTACTTTTGAGACCTGCTTCAGATTTCCTGCCTTTCACTTCCACAAACCACCCTCCCACCTCTGCCACCTCTGGAATAGCCCAGCCATGTGCTGCCAGCGCTGCCCCCCTGGGGTGCTGGCTCCCTTCTGCTTTTGGGGGGTTATATCCCATCGAGGACAATTAAACATCCATTGAGTGCTGCTCCTGGATGGCCCTTGTCACTTACACCATAGCTCTGGGTCCTGCAGGGGGGCAATGCAAAGCCCCATGGATGGGGGGAACAGGGTCCTGGCACTGTGGGCCATCCTCTTAAAGAGCTGGTGGACCTTTTCACCAGTGGTGCTGGGGATTATTCTTCAATGAAGTCTCTTTGCTATTTTTTTTTCTCCCCTTATTGTCCTTCCCTTCTCCCATATGTAATCCTTCCAGCCTGTGTTGGGTTTAGTGTCAGGACCCCAAGGCACCAGCCCTCGCTCCCTGCCCGGGATGCTCAGACATGGGTCACACCAGCTCTTGTCCAACCTGGAGCATCCCAGAGAAGCCCATTGGTGCAGGGTGAAAGCCACGATGCTTTTTGCTACCTCTCCAGGAAGCCCAAATGCCATCCTTCCCGTGGGCTTTAAATCACCGTGGGCTTTAAATCACTGTGGGCTTTAAGTTGCACGCTCAGTGCTTAACACCCAGTTTCCCAGTGCCCAGCCGGGTGTTTTCCCCACCGTTCCCACAGCTTCACAGGGATGGGGAGGCACAGCCCGGCTTGGCAGAATGCTGTGTCTTTAGGGCAAATACATCCTTCAATGGGAAGGAAAATGATTTGTCTTTCTACATGCAGAGAAGATCTATTAAAAAAAAAAAAAAAAAGAAGCTTATTATATACCAGAATACCTTCCTCCCTCACCAAAGGTCAAACTTAGATCCAATTTCAGTCAGGAGGGAGACGTCTGTCAGACAAGCACTAATCACTATTTAGTATTCATATTCACCTATTAGAAGCTCCATGCTGTAAACATGTCTATGAATTAACAAGGCATCTGGCCTCTCTTATACAATATGAGCAGCTTGGATCATGAAGTGTCTGCAGAAAATAAAAAGTGCCTTCCATCTGTCTCTCCCAAATATCACTGCTATCACCAAAGCAAACAGACCCGCTCTTCCAAAGCACCGCGCGTCCCCCTCCCCCAGAACGTGTTAGTCAAACAAAAACAAGCATTTCACGGAGAGCGCTTGACAGATCTGAAACGACTCCGAGGAGCGAGGCGCAAATTAAGAACGGGGTAAAAATTAGCTAAAAAATAACTGGGGGGGGGAGTAAGGGGGAAAGCTTCCTAATAACAAAGTCTCTTCTTCGCGCTCTGAGTAATTCTTCATAGCCCTGGCGCTGCTGACGCCGTGAGAAGGTCAGCGTTGGTCGGCAGAAGATGCACGGGCACGTTGGGACCCGTGCCAGGGCAGAGCCACCCCTGGGCACAGAGCTAGCCACCCTCTCAGCACTCCTAGCCCACATCGATGTGGGTTTGGGGTAGGAAAAAACCTGCCTGGCTCCGTGTCTGCAGGTGATACGGGGTGGGTGCTCTGTGTGGGACCTTCTGCCCAGTCCTCCAGCATTCACACCGTTGGGGCTCGCAGTGGAGGAGGTCGCTGTGGGATCCTGATGACCTTGGAAGGGCCACAGACACACCTCAGTTCTGCTGCATGAAAAAGGCGAAACCCAGCCAGTTTTGAGCCATCCAAACTGCCCTGGGAGAAGGCCACGTGCCTGACTGCTGGGGGACAGCTCAGCTTCAGAGATACCACCATAGCAGACTGCAAGCCCCATCCCAGGTCCACAGGCTGTTTTTTCCTTCTAAATTAGAGCACTTCAGCTCATGACTCTGCTCCCCAGTTGCCTATGAGGAATAGACGAGAGCTAAAGGTGGGTGATTTGTGCCTATTCCCGATCCACAGGGAGAAGGGGTGATTCCAGAGGAGCTGTGGTGGTGCAAGACATCAAGGCATGCTGCTGCCATCAACTAGGAATTGCCCTGATGGCCACAGGAGGGGAGAGCTGCTCCTGTGATGGTCACTTCAGTGTGGTGGGACTGGCTGGAGGCTGTTCCTCATGACACAGAGGGACCAGCATCAGAGCTAGGGCAGGAGACCTCCCATCCCCACAATAACCAGCTGCTCTCCATGTTCCTCCCTTCTCACTGCCTTTTTCTCCCCTGTTTCCCAGCTCACTCCAGATTTCAGCTCCGGTGCTTCCCAGGAAAACCAGCTGCTGGCAAACAGAGCAGCTTTCTGCTGGCTTAGCTCTTGCCAGGGTCTGGATGGGACCTGGGCTGGGGAGATCCTCACTTTTGGTGGCAAATGCTCACCCGAGGGACTCCTGGGTCCCCAGGACACCTCTTGTGCCCTCGCTAGAGCCGGTGGCCTTAAACTAACTCCGGCTCCTTCACCTCAAGGGAAGGGAGGGTCTACTCTAAACCCTGGCTTTGTTTTCAGAAGATAAATTTAAACCAAGGGGAAGGAAGAATGAGGTTCATAAGTCAGGCAGGCCTGAAAATGAGGCATGAAAACTGAATAAGTAGAGCGTGGGTGCGAGCGCCGCCGTCCCGACCTGCTCCACCGCCGGAGCCCACCCGTGGCTGGCAGCCCAGAGCCAAGCCCTCCCTGTGGCACGGAGCCCACCGTCACCACTGAGGACAGACCCGCCAGCTCCCTGGTAATTTTTTGCCTCTTACTCAGTTTTTATCCACACCAAAACCACCCCACTTGGCTATAAGCTTGAGCTGTCGGGGGTATGATGGGGTTGGGTGGGCTCCAATCCACGTGCTCAGCCTCCTTCCTTTAGCCACTTCCAGGTTTAAGCAATGTTTTTTTATAAAAGGCCAACTCTTTGGATTGCCTGAGTTGTTAAAGCATAAAAATGGGGGAGCAGAGGGAAGTAATGGCTCTCTGGGTGGTTTTCGCATCCCCAGCACACATGGATGAGAGAAAGAAGAAAACCAGGAGGTTCCCAGATATCTCAGGAATTGGCTACGTCAGATATTAGCCTCTGTCAGCTTCCTCCCTGGCCAACTAGCTGCTCCTCTAACACCAACACAGAGACATGAGCTCCTCCTAATCATCCTCTGGGTGAGCATCTCTCTGGGAATGGGAATTAAAGCCACCCCGACGTCGGGAGGTGGATCTGCACCTCCACCACGAGGCTTTGGCATGTTGAGTCCACAACATCCAGATCTAGTTCCAATCAATGCAAAACCCTCACGACCTGGCAGCCTCCAGAACCAGGTCTAAGTGCGTTGGTAATCGTGTCCACAGATATTTGCACTTTGCAAAGGAAAAAGGGTCCGACCAAACAAACCCAACGTGGCTGCAGCTGCTGCGCTGGGACCTGAAAACGCAGGTTCTGAAAATACCCACCTGTGGCATTTGACATGCAAATATCTCAACAAAATAATTCAACCCATGGCTCAGGAAGAAACGGTGGGAGAGTGGCTGGTGGCTGAGGGGCAGCCCAGAGAGGCTGGTGTTGAGCTGGAGAAGGCTGGAAGGTGCTAGGAGGAAGAATAAAGGTGGAGAAATGTGGTTTTAGCTCCCTGTAAAGTGATCTGAAGTGGCCCCACGTGGGGCACCTGGTGACTGAGGAAGGGTCTCACTGAGTGTCACCGCTCAGAACATCAGGATCCTTCGTTACATCCTTCCACTGGGGAAAAGCTTTTGAAAAATACGTGTTTTCCTTGCCGTAAGGATTTAGCTACCTCTGTTACACCACTTGAACTGCTGCAGAAATCTGACAAAAGCTTCACAGTGGCCAAAGCAGCCCAGCCAGCTCCAGGGCCAGGACGCCACCCATGTGTCCTACAGGACCTCAGGACAGGAGTGGCTGTGGGTGGCTCTTCCCAGCCCCGGAGCTGCCCTCCAGCCACGCTGCTGCCTGACCCCAGTCCTGGGCCACCAAAACCAATAGGGAATTTGTCACCGGCCTCAGTGGGGAGGGATCGGGCTCCGCACACACAAGGAAACCCTTCGAGCATGAAAGCTAATTTAAAAGGAGCTCATCTCCTTGTGTTCAGAGACACGGAGCAAGGAAAAAGCATGACAGATTTTGGTATATTTTACCTGAATTATTGTCCACTGGGGATTGAGCTAAGACCACAAACATTATTTCACTTTCTAGCCAGGCTGCAGTGATGAATATCGGTTTCAAAGGAGAAAAGCTGGGTGGTTCTTGTTTCTAATCTTGAGTCGTTCCTCCTCCTCCGGAGGTTAAGCGTGAATATCACAGAGCTCAGGCACCGAAACAAAGGCTTCCATCCCTTAGTACAGCACAGAGGCCAGCAGGTAAATGCAGTAAAGTTTAAACCACACATATCAAAATGCAACAGAATTTCGCACTAGGCTCTGTTAAAAATATTCCGTTTAATTGATTTTTTAAAAAAATCTATTATGCTGCTCTAGGCACAGCTATTGATCTGCAGTGCTGGAGAAGTAATGAAGAAGCCTTCAAATCAATAAGGCCAAAGTATATCTCAAACTGTATCTGCTCCACCAGCACAACAGGGATGTGGGCAGTGAAATTCCCCAGACGGGGCCGGGAGTATGAACAAACCTGTTCTGATGACTGCGAAGATTTATTTCTATTGGCATAAACATAACTAATGAAACCCCGACGACTCTTCACTTCCCTGAAAGCTGATAATATATCGCGGTGCTCACAATGAAATGAGCAAGAACACATTTGCAAAGGACGAAAAAAAACCCAACTCCCTCAACCGTGAGCTGTATTTTCTTCTTGGTGCCCTTGATTCTCCTCCACCCCCTTCCCTCAGCCAGGATAATATTTCTTCTTGGAGCTCTCGGACGGGTTTTAACACAGCTTTTATAAGTCTCCAAGGCTGGAGTTTTAGGTTTTCTTTTATCCCTCGCTGTCAGGATGGAGTAGGTAGGCAGCTAAAATCACAGGCTGATAATATTGTTTGGGGCTAACAGCCTTATCTTATCTTGTTCGTATTATTCATATTACCTTAGATAAGCCACCTGGGGCCGCACACAAGCGAGATTCAAGGAAGTGACCTCATTAAAGTTCAGACGTCTATTTACTGTAATAAGAACAGCTGGACTAACACAGCCACACTTTGAACTTGGCTGGCACTTTCCATCCCAGGCTTTGACTTGATCCCTTTCACACTTCACAGCACAGAGGAACGGCGGAGCCGGAGTTAATCAGCATCTCCATTTTTCTTCCAAAAGGCCTGGGATTACAGAAGGGTTTTTACCTGCTGGACACACAGTGTTTTTGCAAGGGCAGCTGGAGGGAGAGCACCCAGAGAACCCCCAGGCAGGGGCTGCAGCCCCCCCAGAGTCTGGGTTGCTTGGCTAAAAGTGTCTCGGTGATGGGGATGAGCTGCTCAAAACACAACCAAGGCTCCATTTCCCAGCTAAAGCTGATGTTGGGAGAGAGATCTGTGGTTCTGCTTTTGTAACCCAAATAGTCACAGCAGCAGAGGTAGCACAGGGGCGGGTTTGCCTCTGCACAAGTGTTTCCTTCTGCCCAGCTCAGGCCTTGGGGTCGGCAGGAATAACCTCCAGGGGGGTTTAAATCGGCGCAGCCGCGGCGGGGGCAGAGAGACGGCACTGCTGTCACTGCAGGACACAGGGGGACAGAGGGACACGGGGTGGTGGCAGCCCCAGGAGCACACAGGCTGCTGCGCTGGCTCCAGTTGAGGACGGCGACAGTCACTGAACACTCCAGTTGCTTTAAACCAGCAAATTAATCTAATTTTTTTCTTCTTTTTTTTTTTTTTGGAAAAAAACTGAACCTCCTAAGTTTAAAAATATGGTAATGCAATTAGCGGCTTTGGCAGGCTAATGAAGCCACTTTAAACCCCTGCAAAAATACCATTAAAAGAGAATGCTTAAGAGCCTCTTCAAACTTTCCAAAATGAGAAGTACGTTCGTATTCAGAAGATGCCAATCTAGTCTCCTTTCTCCAAGGTTCAAGATTAATTAGGGACTTGTTTAGTGCATGAATGAGGAAACAAATGAACTCTTGGATCGCAGAGCACTGGAACCAATTTTTTAATCATTTTTTTTCTTTACAATTACATTCCTATCAAGAAAGTCTTCATTAGACTTTCTGTCACGGGGCCACATCATGTCAGGTAACTATTACAAGTGCTTGGCTTTCACCCAAAGATTGAACAATATGAATTTTCTCAGAAATAAATACGCGAGATATATATTTAACGCAGTATTTTCTCATTAAAATGCTATTGCGTTTTCATAATAAATACATATAACCCTTCCTCCAAGACTCCCTCAAAACAAATGATTTAGAAAAGACCAATGATATCTTCCTCTTTCCAAAACCAGCCTGGGTATTTAAAGATTACCTTTGAGAAATATATTAATGCCTGATATAAGAAGCACCATACAATAGAATGAGATTACTAAGGTAAGCAATAATAGATAGGAAGAGCGTGAATATGTTCGAGACTAATTGTTAAAAGAATGGATTTTGCATGTTTAGTGAAGGAGAAAGGAAACTGCTCTGGGTTTTTTTGTTGTTTCTTTTTTTCCAAGAAGATTGGAGGGACTGGTTTGGCTAATCCCATCCAGAATGAGCTGCAGATATGAATCAAAACTGTACCAAAATTCAGATATTTTCCAGCCCTACTTCTGTTCACAGTAAGGATCGGCATGAGAGACCTCGCTTTTCATCACTCCCTTACCCACACACTAGATTTGTTTCGATGTTGAGAATTTCTCCAGGAAAAAAACCCCAAAGCATTAAAATAGAATTATTTGCAAAAAAGGGGGGTGGGGAGGAAGCACGTTGTGCACTGTCATACTGGGGTGAACCTAATCGCCGTAGACACGCTAAGAAAGAGAAGTGAAACTCTAACAAGGTTGTACTGCGAAGCGAAGACACTCATACCATGGTGAGAGCAAATGCCGAAGACACTGTTTCTGCACTGCTGGTTATAAGCTTTGACTTATTAAAAAGTTTAATTGCAGCTAGGTGAGCTGTATCCACAATGCAGCCTCGCGCTGCGCTGTCAGGGGCTCCCTGGGAAGAAGTGGCCTTTGCTCAAGTGGCTCTTTGGGGGGACTCATGCCCCTCTCATTTATTTTTTTTTTCCTACAAGTGATGAAGAGCATGAAGATTCAACCCATAACCCAAGGCTCATGATGCAGGCGTAACAATGACTGGCAGATCTACTTACTCTTTCCCATTAGTACCCATTTATCATTATCTGGACCTCTACCAGGGTGAACAGATAATGTTTTCCTAAGTGGAAAGGCAAGGGTATAATTTTCATAGCTGATTTGTTCATTTCTACCTCTCTTCTGTCCTTTGAGCAATTGCAGATCAGGTCTATGCTTCCCAGGACACCCTGCTATAGGCATTTATAAATAAAGCAGTGCATCACCTCTTGACCACTCTCCTTAACCCTGTTTCTATCTGGCACCATAATAAAGTCCACACAGTAGATACTCCTGATGGAGGGGGCAGGTCACAACACCCATTTCATTTGTTACTTCCTTAGCATGAGCAAAATTTTAAGATATATGGGGAGGAGAGCATTTCACTCCAAGACCGTAAGCACTTAAAGCACCTTTTCACAGTAACCATGGACTGGCACAGAAATCCAGATTTTTTTCTTACATAGCCTGCAGCACATCTCTAAGAAACCAGCAGCAGATAAATCAGTGCAGCCCAAACCTGAACTGTGGAGAAGGTGTCCTTCTGCAAGTGTCCTGGCACCAACACACCTCCAGCCCAGGCCCTGGGCACCAGCTGCAGGGAAACCCTGAGCTGGCTGGACACCAGAATTATTCCTTTCAAGATCTCTCCTTACATTATCTCCTGAGATCCACATCCCGATGACTCTTAAGTCACTAAAGGAACTCGTTTGTTGGACTTAAACCAATTCATGGCGGCTGGATTGTCTCCATCGTAAAATCTGGCAGGTTACAGCCTCTGTTCAGGAAATCCCAGGCATCAATATCTGTTCTTTCCCAGAACTGACTAGCAAAGGCTGTACAAGGAAATCTCCCTTCAACCCCCCTTAGCCAATGGTGTTAGGCTGTAGTGATGACCAGATTGACTTTCGCATGTCTTAACCATGGGGTTGTTGCTCTATAAGGGTGTCTCTTAAAGCAGAGACCAGGTACTGCGTTTCCACTTGTGTTTCAACCTGTCTTAACACAAGGTGGAGAGGGGGAAATTAGCCCCAGAGATTGCCAGTGTATCCAATATCTCCTCAAAAAAGGATGCTGCAGCTTTCACGTGAGCACTGTGAGTCTGGTACCACCAAGCGATGCTGATGCTAAAGCAGTGCCATTTAATTAGTGTAAGGAGAGCCAAAGTTTTTTAAAAGAAAGGAGCTGGGATACCAGTGGAAGGGTTATGGGATAATGAAAGACTCTGCCAGCTGACAGTGAGATGCACAGACCTCAGCAAGCTGCACTCCAGCACTGCGCTGTCACGGGTCACTTATTTGCATCAAAATGAAGAAAGACTTGATTGAAAGAAAAGAAGGGCCATGCAAATCTACCATTCTTCTTGTCCCATTATAGTCCTGGGGGCCTTGAACCAGATTCAGCGCAACTCTGGAGATGTTTTATTTTCATGAGAGTCCAAATTTTGCAGCTCAGATCCCTGCTTGTCACAAAATACCTGTTTGAATTAAGCAACGGTTTACCTTGTCCCAACAAAAACATTGTAAGTCAGAAAAGGATCTAAGAAAAGCTGATATTCCCCACGAGGGTGAGACTGTTTGAATGTGGGCGTTTGGAGACCAGGATAACTCTAACGACCAGGCACAAGGGTGGTTTTCTTTCAATGCAGATGCATTTTCTTTAGTGCTCTGTGACCACTGCTTTATTCTAAGTTGCCTGGGTGGGCAAAGTCGGTGCCCACCCTGAGCGTGCCTTGCTGGGAGTGGAAGATGGCACTGTAGAAAGCAGGAGCCAGTGAAGAGGAGCTTTGCATCTTCAGGCATCAATCACCAAAGGGCATGTGCCCAGAGTAACCCTAAAGGAGACATCTCCATTTGTGCACATCAGCTATTGTCAGCCTCCTGGCATCCTCCAGCCTGGCCTTGTCCTGAGCAAAACCTGGTTCTGCCTGGCTTTGTCTTTAAAATGTTGGCTCCTGCCTGCTTAAGTGGAAATATCGTATATCTGCTGCTACGTTTTGCTGGGTCTCACGGCATCTGATCACACCGGGTATTGGCAGACCTACGGCACCTTTCATGAACCTGAGCAATGGCCAGAGAACAGCAAATCCTGGAAGTGGAGCAAGGAAGCAGAATTTGCAAGCTGCTGTGCTTTGGCTCTGCGGGTCAAGAATATGGAGGAACATCTACAGCTGGACTCTAAATAACCAGGTTAACTACCCTCTGCAAATAGACAAAACCTGCTGCCCTGAACCCTGCTGCTCTCATAGACTTTTAATAGCTTCTGCAATAAAAACCAGTGAGTCCCAAAGGAGAGCTCTCCGTTTATTCAGAAAGATGTTGCTAAATTCCTATACACAACATATTCCACTGCTGGAATACGTGCCTCTTCCCTAGCAGCTCTTCTTCCTGCCAACCAGGTAAAGGCAAGGCATATAATCATCTGTGTAATCTGATTTGCAAGGTTAACTGCCCTGGATCATAAATATGCAGGGATTTATGACCATGAAGGTGCGCTACCTGAGGCTTCAAGAGAAAAGTACCACGCTCACATCTCCCTTCTCTCCGACTTCTAAAAAAGGGAAAGAAGGATGTCGAGATCCAGAAATTACCATGCCGTAATGGAAGATCCTGAGATAGGCTTGGTTTAATTATACAGTTCTATCATTTCCTGAGCGTTCCCCATCCCATTAGGAAATTACGGCAGTAACTCAGCTAATAGATTCGCGCTGTGCAAACAGCCTCTGGGGCTGCGCGCTCCCGGCGCGGCGTCTGTCCCAAAACACCACGGCACTCGGCCGGTGGGGACACGGGTCCTCTCCTGCCACAGAGAGGGGGTTTTCTTGCTCGGAGGAACATCCCCAGCTGGAGAGGCAAGACCTTTTTTACACGCAAAGGAAAACCCACTGCTCACGCTGGAGGGAGCCCCGCTGTCTCGGCTCTCCGGTGGGAAACACCCCGGGGCTGTAGGGTCCTGAGGGCAGGTGAGAACTGGACACAGGGACATGTGTTGCAGAGGAACAGGAGGTAAAGGCTATTAAAGCAAAATATCGCTTACAACAAAAAAAAAAAAAAGATTTTTTTTTTTTTTTGGCATATTTCTTTCTACAGAACCGCACGGCTGGAAGGCGGAGGCAGAGGCCATGCCTCTGTTGAAGTGAGCGTCGGGTGCGACACAATAGCACGGGAACTACAGAGCCAAGGAAGGCCTTAAATCAGGCACCAAATCTCTTCAAACACCACGTTTTCTGTTCAGCCTTTCAGCGCTTCACTCATCCTTGGCAGTGGAGCTGACCTGGTCACTTTTCCCTTTTTACTTCTCGCTGCCACTTTCCATGGCATTTTCATGAATTAACACAGCAGTGTGGTTTTGTGCTTTACAGATGGAAAATAAAAAGCAAGCCCTTTCCTATTTAAATAGAGACATGTGGCAGCTGACATTTCTTGAAAACACTTTGACTCGTATTAAGCTTTGTAAGTCCTTTTATTATCTTTAAAGACTAGTTAAAAGCGTGTCTACGACGGCAGGCAAAATGGAGGCAGGCAGGCAGCCTACCTTGGGGAGGCAGAGGGGGACGGAGACATTTCTGGCTCCAGGCTCCATCCCCAACCAGCTCCAGAGCTGCTGGGACACCATCACCTCCTGCCCGGGGCAAAGGGGAGGGTTTATAAACAGCAGCTCAAAAACCCACAGGTCTCATCGTCCCTTTTGCATTTAACTACAAAGGGGGCTGGGGAGAGAAGCACGACCTGTAGAGCGAGGGAAGAAGAGGAGGTATGTAATCGTGTAAAGGATTT
>JAHREE010150188.1:12216-29230 GCA_033628505.1 Tringa tobata | reverse complement strand
TTCTGCTCCTTAGCTCCTGGGAGGATGAGGATGGCAGAGCAGGGCCGTGCCAGCCCGGAGATGCCAGCACAGGATTGGGCTTTGAGCAGGACCCACTCCCCCTCCCTTCCAACCAACCCCAGGCACATTTCAATTCCATATGGACACATTCCCAGATCGCTGCATTTCGCTGCAATGGAGGCGGGGGGAGAAGAGAAGAAAAAAAAGGGGGGAAAAAAGGAGGGGAAAAAAGGCAAAAAAGAGGAGGCAAGGAGGAAAAACCCACTGTCAGAATCACTCTCTGTCCTCTCGGAAATGATCACAGGGACACGACGTGCCTCTCTGTAGCTGTGCTAATAAGTTTGGCCCTATGCAATGCTGAGCCACCCGATGGGGAATGTTTGCAGCCCTGCAAGTCTCTCCTCTGAGGCTTTTTGTGATCAGCAAAACATGACATTAAGCTGCGGGGAGTACAGCCCAAAAGAACAAGCTTTCCTATCTCCACCAGGCAGCATTTCTCCAGCCCCCAGAGCAGTGCTGGGGAAGCCCTGAGCCCCTGTCTCCCCCTCCCCGCAGTGTTTGGGATAGGGACCCCCAGCTTGAAACCTGCCTTGGAGACAATGAGATGGGTGAGGATGAAGAGCATTTTGAAGCCCAGCCCCACGTGCATGGTCTCCCCTTAAGCAACCCAAAAACCTGAAGCCAAAGCATCCCAGTGACTTCCAATAGCCTTGAATGTGAAACAATAACCTTGCTGCGTGAAAGAAACCGTTGCTTAATCGTATTTAACACTGATGCATCCATTATCACAGTGGGAAAGAAATATTTCACCAGAACGCACAAAATGGACGGAAGGAGCCTGGTTGGCTTCACCCTCCTCTGGTCTAACCCAGGACACATAGGATGAGCCTGATGTTTGCCAGATGAGCCACAGCTGGAGATGTGGTCCAGGTGCAAGACCTATGCTGGACCTGCAGAATTTTTGTTTCATACAGAGTCAGAAGAAAATCTAACCTGTTCCCTGCCTTTCTTCAGCCCATTCTTCTCTCTTATTACTCTTAATTAATACTAATTCTCTGCATTCAACCCTAATGGTCTCATACCCCTGAGAAACCAATATGTGATAACTTTCATGTATTCAAATCTCTCTGCCCCTAAGAGGGATGAGATAGGAAGCCTCGAAGGATTCACATCCAGAGAGATCCCTCCAGAACCGTCTCTCTTGTCTGAGTTCTGGTATTTTATTAAATTCCAGTGGGAAATGGGAAGAGATGTTTTCCTGGTACTTGGTTACTTCCAGTTCTCTTCCCATCAAAAGTCACCATAGTCCCAGAGGTGCAAAAATGGGACTGACAAATATTCAGAACATTTCCAACCTTCCACTGTCTCTCACGCACCACCCCTGCTCCTGGCGATCTCGGTGGCTTTAGATTGGCCAAAGCCAACTTGCAGGTATGTCTCCTGAATGCAGCAGCACACACATTTATTTCAAAATAACACCTCCACTTCGGGGTATAGGATTGAAAACGCAAAATCCGAGTAATACAAATAACCCTTGAACCAAAACGAACCCCCCTACGACTGCCAGAGTCCATAGTGTTCTCTGGAGAGGACCAGAGAAGGCTCCGGAACCAGGTGTCCTAATGCACTGTTTCAGAAACACTATCAGGAGGAGGTTTGTACGAACCCGAGCATCACCCCAGCTCCCTGGTCTTGTACCATGACAGTTGCTGACAAACAATCATGACAGCCCAGTCCATAACACTCTCATTTTTCCTATACAGGCGGGTCTGGGGTTGTTAAAGAGGTGCCGCACGAGGAATCCTGCTCTCTCTTGAAATTTTCATTAAAAAAAATTCATTTAAAAATATTTGGAAAGAGAGGACAGTTAAACAAAGAAACAAATACTAAATAAACCTCCTTGTTTTTCTGATGCTAGACTGGCACAGGCAGCTTGTAAGAATTAGTGATTCCAGAGAGCAACTGGCTAATTTCCAAGGGAATAGGGAGAGGAGGAAGAGAGGAACAGCAGTAATTTACAGCTTAACCCATTTGTATTTTCTCTTTACAGCTCTCATCTGGATTACCAAATGCAAATTATTTATCGTATTTTATTGGCAAAGCCTTTCAGTGCACTGGTATGTGAAATTCCTGATACCTTCCAAAAGCCCAGTTTTGCAGCCAAGAGGTTCATCACTCGTGAGATGAAGGTCCCTTCCAAACCAGAGTGGGCATCGTCCCCATTGCACCGTCACGGCACACGGCCACCAGCATCCTCACCGACAGCGTCAGAGCTCCCTCAACTATTGTTTTCTGCTGCTGTTACCATCACCACGCGAACGTAACGCGAGTGTAAAAGGACCCAGCTGGTATTAGAGACTGTTACTTTCAAGATTCTAGAAGAGGATCAAATGAAGGAGAAAATTAAATTAAACAAGCAGCACTTAATTATGTAGGCTGCTTTTGTACTCTCCCCTTCCTCTACGTAGTAGTTTCCACCTGAAAGTCTTGAAGTGCTTTAGAGCTGGTAATTAAATCTCAGAACTACTGCAGAGAAGGATGCAAGGGAAGCGTATGCAGTTCACTTGATCTTGTCGGTTTGATTATACGTTAACTTTGCATCTCTCTCCAGACCTCTGCTCTGCCAGGACACTCCTTGCAAGTTAACCCAAGGTCTGTGCAAATGCTCATAATAATGTCTCTGAGTGAGGCAGTCTATTAAAAGGGAAGCTGCAGACCAGATTGGAAGGGAGAAGGGATGTATGGATGGTTCTCCTGGGCATCCATCCCGATGGAGAAGGTGTCCTGGGGCAACCACAGTGCCAAGAATCCCCCCGCTGTAAGCTTTCCACCTGTACCAGTAGAGAAGTGCTGCTCCCCCATCGTTTACTCCAGTCCATGGAGACCCAACCATTGTGGTTGCAAAACCTGACATGATAAGCTGGGAAAGCCATTATCACCTCTGTCACTCCATTTGGGATGTCTGAAACCAGCAACTAGGTAAGAGTGCCAATGTGGGGGCCACCAAGAGCCAAGTTCAAGCTCATCCCCCATGTAGGATGATACTTAGAAATGCTCATGATCGCATAGCTACAGGACTTGGTAACACCTGTGTTCCTGTGCAGAAGCCCACAGCTGCTTACACCCGAGCCTTTCACCCTTGTAGGTACGGAGCTGAGCACCTCATGGGACCAAACGCTTCACATCAGGGAAGATTCCTCTATCAAGGTGGATCTTGCCCCTGTCAGCAGCCCAGGATCTGGGATCCACCCTGCCAGGACAGCTCTTTGGTCATGACAGCACGCACAGCAGAAGCGCCCAGGCTGTATGTCATCACCAAATTGCTTCAGAGAAGACTGGCTTGGTGGCATTTGAGAAGCCATTGAAGAGCCGCTTCAGCATAATGTGGTTTAAGATGTTATTTTCAGAGAGCAATGAAAGCACAGGGAGATGCTCATCTGGCAATCAAAAACATTAGCAGAAGTTCTGGCAGTGGATCCCAGAGATGATAAGAATTAAAACATCCTTGAAAGCATAAGCAGAAATCTGGTTGGCACAGATACTACTGCAACATCAGGACAACTCTAAAGAGGGGGATCTTCTGGGAAAGTGCAATTTCATGGCATGAGAAAGCCCAGCTCATGTTTTACATCCTCCTGATACAAAATCACGCGTGTTACTCTTGGATCGATGCTCAAGGGCTGCAGGAGCCTCTAGGGAGGCTGAGATAGAGACAACACCAAAGCGCCTGCCTTTCCACTTGTGTTGGACCAGGTGCTGCTCTCCAGCTCCTCCCAGGCTGTGAAAGCACCGGGGATCATCTCTGAGCTTGTAGAGGTCACAGTGCACAGTGGAGGGGGGTAAGACGCCAGCAACCCACCCAAGGCACAGTGTGGCTGCCCCAGCTGCAGGATTCCTGCCCACGGGATTCCGCAGATTAAAGGATCCCACTTCAGTAGCCCCGGCATTCTCTGGCAGCGAGGAAATACTTTAGGAGTCAACAGACACTTGACATTTTCAATAGCCTAGGAGGATCCTGTGGTTTTTTTTATTTTGCTTTGGATACCAAAGGCCTGATTTTTCTCTTAATTATTTCAAATAAAGCAGGAGTAACCCAGCAGCACCAACTGAGCTCCTCAGCTCTGTCAGCCCAAACCAGCCTGGAGCCGGTCAGGAAGGGCGTTTTCTGCCACCAAAAATGCTCAAATTGAGAGAAAACAGTTTTGCCAACTGTTTTTAAACGAGACTTCACTGAGCTGAGTCTAATTCTATGAAAAAACAGGTGGATTGAAATAACTTAATGGGACATTTCCAGGAGGTGGGTGTCAGGCTCTCAAGCAAGCTGGAACCCAAACCTCAGGGTCTCACATCCCCAGCAAGAAACCTGCCCACAAAATTATTACAGAGAGGGTGGGCGGCCCTGGCTGTATCCTTCAAAGGCAGTTTATCTGTCCCTCTTCCCAGGAGAGGTTTCTGGCTGGAGGGTCTGGAGCTGGGGCAGGCGTTGTCCTCCAGCGGAGTGAGATGTCTCAGAGAAACCAGATTCCAGCAGTGCTTGGGGGGGTCCTGCTACCTGGGTGACTCCCTGAACCTGGTGGTCCAGAGTAATTTCTGGCGCACGCAATTCAGGCAAGTCCCGTCTTGGTGATAATATTTTCATGATTTGGGGTTTGGCTGATAAGAAAATCTATGATTTTAAGCACTCATGACTGCCAGCAAATATAGGAAATAGGTAGGGCTGATTTGCCAGAGCATTCAGCATTTGCTGCAGAGATTTCACTCTTTCTCCACCCAGGATACCCAGGAACAAAAACATAAAAAGGGAAGATTTAATCATTCCCACGCAAAAGGCAGTATTCTTTTTAATGCCCAGCAGCACCACCTTGGGAGGCATTCTAATGCCAATTACAGCTTTCATGAAGCCGCACTGCCCGCTACAGATGCCCTAAAGTCCCTCTTTTCCCATCACAACCCTGTGGCAAATTACCAAGGAGCCCATCTGAGCCGGGTCAGCCCAGGGAGAGCTGCTGAAATCTCCACTTCTCCAATGAGACCAGACCCTATTGTTCTCCCAGACTCTCTTGCGAAGTTAAGGGCGGTGGATAAAAATAACTCGAACTCAATCGTTCTGCTATTTATACACTGAAAAGTCAACAGCATAAAGGCCACCGGCCCTTGGGCTGTGCTGGAGTTGATGACCCATTTTCCTCTTGCTTGTCCTTGTAGGTGCCATGGAGGGAGCGAGGATGGGGCAGAGGAAATCAGGTTGTTTGAAGAGAAAAAGGCTTTTTAAAAGCCCAAAGGGCAGCTCAGCATGTAGCTTGCAGGGCAAAAAGGCCCATTTGGGCCATTGTGTTCCCAATCCCAAGCAAGTCCATAACAATGAGTGGACTCAGCCCCTGGGGGCTGTAGTTGAGAAGGACCCAAGCTATCAGCTCCAGAGCACAGGTCTTCAGTTGGGCAATGAATATTAAATCCCCATCTTCTGGTGCTTCTCAAAGAACCGGATGGGTCTGAATACAGATGCAAAACAACCCTCATCCAGAGGCCATCAAAGAAACCAGTCTTTCCAGACCTGAAGCTTATAAGATAATGGGGCTTGTCAGGGAGATAAAAACTGAATTTCCTCCACGTCATGCCTTAAGCACAGGAAACAAAACTCATATGCCGAATCTAGCTTTGCAAATGCCCCTGATTTACTAAGCAACAATTTTATATTAACATTTTGGTAGGGAAAGCCACCTTACTCAATGGATTACAGCAGCAAAAGGCACATGGAGCTGGGGAAGCATCAGCATCTGGGCAAAATGAGCATCCATTCTTAGTCTGGTTGGGAGTTAACAAGTGCTTTGTTCTGCAAAATCACCCTACACAGGAGCACCCAGAAAGACAGCCAGGTATCATCGGCGGGACTCACTACGAAGAATGCGTCACCAAAGTGGGAATTATGCAGGAAAATTCATTTTCAAAAAGGGAAAAGACATTCAGCTAATACAAATACCATTCAGAATGAAGGTATGAGCTCTGCTCATTTACTTTGAAATTGCCCATTACCTACTGCACACTTAATTATCTACCTTTCTGGCTTGTTGTGTTTTTTTTTTTACAAGGGAAAAATTTGTTCATCTTAAAGCCAAATAAATGCCAAGAAAATCATGCCACCCACTACATTTATGATCAAAATAACTGTTTCTTTTGATAAATTCCAGCAGTTACAATGGCCCAGAGAAAATATATTCACTGAAGATCACTCACTGCTGAATACTTTCCTCACTTCTTCCCTCAGAAAACCGGTTATGTTTTTTTTCTTTTTCATAAGCAGGGTACTTTTTAATAGGGTAATTTGTACTACAAACTCTTGAAAACATGTTTTGATTTTATTTATTTTTTTATGATTCCAAAAGCCCTAGTTTTGAAACACATATGGATAAAAGCCTGTTGACGATTTTATTTCTTTATTTCCAGATTGCTCACTAGAGATCTAAAAGTCACTCCTTGCCTCTCAATCAAGGTCTGAGTAAAATTTAAGACACTTGCACAGATAATCAGGATTGTCGGGTTATTCCATAAAAGGCAGGAAGACCTAGGCTAACATTTTCCAAAATGCTGACACTATATGCTCTAGATTATGCAGATCTTTTTGAAGAATTTAAGCACAAATTTACCCTCATCCACTGCAGGTAGCATTTCTTTTTAGCACAGTGTGCACCTGTAGAAGAGAGAAGCTTTTACTCTGTTTCTAAGCAAAGTGGAGTGGAATAAAGCAGCAGTTTGTCAGTCTAAGAAGGTCCCAACCAAAATGGGATGAAACAGAGCTATTTGGGCTGGGACAGAGCTACCTCTGCTCATCTCCAGCAGGGCTGGGCCAAAACCCGGCTGCTCCTGCAAAACACTTTGTCATTCTGTTGTCACTTCACACCTCTCATCCTACCAGTCTTCATTTGTCTGCTTCATCCCTCCACTGCTTCCTGACATAAACCAGGATCGATGTCATGGAAGAGGGGCTCTCTCTGTAGTTATTTGTTCATGCCATTTATTTAAGACATCTAATTTAGGAGGTTTGCTCAGTGCAAACAGCCACACAAAGCCATTGTGAGCTTCTGCATGAGCAGGGATAGGGGAAAGCATTTGCCGTGCTGTATGGCTGAAGCATCAGGATCCCAAGAACATGCCAGGAAGGTGCTACTGAACCACCATTTCCACAGCTAAACCTTGAATTTTTACTACCTCCATTTGGAGGCATCCCAGAAGAAAAGGAGCTTGGATTTTGGAGGTGCAGAGCAACCACCATTCCTCTGACAGGAGTATCACGGGCTTCTGCAGACCAGGCCACAAATGGAGGACGCCTCGATAAGGGACACATAACCATTCTTGGCCCCAAGATTAAACATCAGAAACTTCTTCCACCCTCTGCAGGTAATCTGAGATTAGAGACCGGAACGGAACGTGCAGAGGCAGAGATACGGATTATGTATCTGAAACATCACAAGTCCTGTCTCCCACCATCATGCAGATGCCCCAACTCTGTCACTAAGCACCTCAAATTTTGGCAAGATTATAACTTTGCTTCTTGTAGCTATTCTCTGCAGTAAAGTCAAACCAGATCAAAGAAAGCGCCCTTCACATTTAGTCTGCAAATGTGTTGACTTCCCATTCCCACAGGGATCCCTTTTCTTCAACTCTGCCATGCCCCAACCATAATCCCTTGCATGTAGCTTTTGGGACGGCGATTCCCAAAACATTAACAGGCCTCTGGAAACAGAAAAGACAGCATCTGAACCTGACCTCAGCTTGACATTCATCTTACCCAATATATAATTAATATCCATCATCAAAGATGATGATGGAATTGGACCTAGAGCTCCTAACTGGAGGGTAGGGGAGATGTAGTTGGGCAAATATAAGGTGGTAAGAGCTTTTCCAACTGCTCCCAGCTCTTTTAGAAGACCAAAACGTGTGGTTTCCCCTTATTAGGCACCCATCTGTGTCACCCAGCTCTAATTAAGCATCTGCTCTCCAAGAGGCTAACAAGTTCTTTTGCTGATAATCCCAACCAGCTTGGCAGCATTATTTATAATGCAGCCACGGTGAGTCTCTGCTCTGTTCTGAGTCGCTTCATTGTTAGAGTAAGATGTAACTATATCATTATTTTAGGAGACATATAAAATATAATCCAATTATACGGTGGATACATGGAATTCCCGATGATTTGAGAGCACACAGCTTTATTCGGGGGGGGGGAGAAGATTTAAAGAGACAGGTTGTCACTGGGCATCAAAGGATTTGGGATGATATTTAGGATAACAGTTTATAGACATGGAGCAAATCCTATTATAATGCCACATGGCCGTCAGGCTGTCACGGTGGCAGGTACACTGCACATCTGAGCTAACATGGCAGCCAGAAACGTGGTCATCTGAAAGATGCTGCAGGTTATAGTCGGTGTGTCCTGCATTCGATGGGGGGTTGGGAGGCTTTCATCTGTATCAGCAGGTGAAGTATCTAGACAGCTTCTGTGGCACCCTCTGCTCCGTGGCGTCCTCCCTGCCGCCTGCATCCTGGGCTATGGGAGAACCCCACTGCTAAAGGGTGTGAGTTTGGGTTTACCCTGCAATCCCCCAAGGACAGAGCTTGGAAAGACACATGAATGCAGACAGAGGAGTAAAAAATAAAGCATTTGCTCTGGCTGCCTGTGCAAGACCCTGGTGATTGCCAGTCTGGTAACCCTGATGTCTCAGTGGAGCCCAGAGCTTTTTTTGCAAAGGGGCTGATTCAAACCCGTGGACAAGGAGCCTCTCCAAGGACTTCACCCAGCTTTGGTTTAGGCCCAGCAGCCACAGGAGAAACAGAGAAGGGAGCTGGGAGGGTGGCAGTGCCTGAGGAGCCAGCTGCTCTCAGAAAACCACTCACAGCACAAGCATGTTTGGGGCTTTTTTGCAAATGACTCATAATCAACAAAATTCCAAGGACAGTGAAAGCGTAAAAGCTATTCCCTTGCCCAGATATCATGGGAACTCTCCAGTGCCATGGGGATGCACTCAGAAAATAGCCCAGACAGACATACAGACAGACAGACATGCCACCCGCTCATCAGCCCGGACTGGGAGAAATGCAAATTTCAGTCCAGGGTTCGCTGGAGCCGCAGCGGCTGAACAGGGGGCTGGCAGCCCCCATCCCACTGCATCCCACTGCTGCAGGGGACCACAAACCATCTCCCCCAGCTCCCTCAGCCTCCAGTCAAACACAGACACGTGCAGCAAAGAAAAGCCATTCCTGCCTCCCTTTGCATTTTCCTCTGTCTTTGTTTGCTCTTTTATCTCAGCAGCGCTCACAAGTCTATTAGCTCGACTGCCGACAGCCGTCCCCCCCCCAGCCCACAGCATCACCCATCTCTCCTCCTGCCACCCTCCTCGCACTGGTATTTTGGATACTCGGTCCCCCGTGCTGCACGGGATGGCAGCAGGGTGGCACTGGGGTCCCCGGCGAGGTGACACTTAGATGCCACCCCGCCGTGGCGGAGAAGGATTAAAGGAATAAATACGAAATTGCTGAGCAGAACAGACTTTCCTTGCACGCAGTCCCCGGGGAGTTGAGAGGACTAGCAGCAGTGGTACATAAAAGCCCTGGATGGTTTACAAAATACAGATTTATACGGGTCTCAAAAATCCAGCAAAGCAACCTCCAAATTAAACCTCAGCCTTGCTGCTGCCAAAGGCTCTGCCAGCTCGTAAGGAGAGCGAGGACATCTGCAAGTTACAGACAGCCACAAGGCTTTTTTTTTTTTTTTTTTTTCCCTTTTCTTTAAAAAATGCAGTTAATAATCCAGCTAGTGCAAACGGCAGTAACACCCACAGCCTCCCTCCCTGGGTAAGTTCTGGGAGAAATTCCCACCTCATAGCTCTGCCTCCTGCCAGGAGCTCCACGAAGGGAGACCGAGGCACGTGGCCAGGTCATGCAGACCCCGACCGACCTTCAGAGGTTTTTGGTGTCCGAGGCCTGTCAGGACCATGCTGGGATAAACAAGGAGCAGGGATGTGCCACCGAGGTGAGGGATGAGCCTGCAGGAACGTGCTGCAGCCCTGCTCCTGGGGCGGCCAGATGGGCGCAATAAAAGGCTCGTTAATGGGGATCGTTGGACCTCAATTTCAGACGGCTGGATGAAACCTCCTCAGTAAGTATCATTATTATGGCGCTCTCAATCAAGCCAAGCAGCTTTATGACAAAATCAAAAGTTGTGAGCCAGGCAGGAGAAGGATGGGGTAAGCAGCCTATTTATTTTGCTTTGGGTTCACGGCGAGGACCCAGCAAGCTGCCAGGACACAAGAATGATGGCCCCATCCTCCGAGCGGCTTGGGGCAGCTTTAAATACCATCACAGCCCTCTGCCCTCTCAACCCCAAACCTCCCAGGGTCCACAGGATTATGTAGAATAACCAGTATGCCGATCTGCAGCTCAGAAACGGGAGGGAAAACCTCCTGGAGATGTGCTCCTGCTGCCCATATCCAAATTGCCATTCACAGGCCAGGGGGAGCAGGGTCCAGGGAGATGAACGGCCGTGCCCCAGCCAGGCACTGTCGTCTTCCCCCAGAGCACTTCAGGCTGCATTTACTCATTACGACTTCTTCTAGACACCTTTTCCCATCAAAATCCTTCTCACCGGTTTGCACTCCCCTATCTGCTGTTTTCTTATTCCACATGCAGCAATTTTGCCCCTTGGAGCTCTGCAGGGTTCAGGTGCCACCAGGCAGAGCTGGAGCACACAGGAGGAACTCCCAGCCCTCACCTGCAATCCCAGCAGCTCATTTCTTGTCTGAAGACCTGATCTTTCTACCTGACTTTAATACGTAAGGCACCTCCAAGAAAAGGAGGAGCAGGATGGGTTAATCACTTGGCTGGTGGAGGGGGTAACTCAGCCAGGCTCCAGCCTGCTGGGATGGCAAAGTCACACTCTCCTCCACCTCCAAATCCCAGCTGTGGGTCAGCAACACCATGTAGTGCTCGAGGACCTTCAGATTTTGGGACGGCTTCTTCTCGTTCCTCACGTGCATCTCAAACCATGGATTTCTCGGCTCCCCTGCCAGCACATCTCAGCTGTCATCTCCACTCAGAGGCAGAAAGCTGAGATGGGGCTGTGGAGCCGCTGCTGACTGGCGGGGAGGGAAGGAGATCAGAAGATCATTCTCTGAAGAATTAAGATTCTAATCTGCCTTAAGCTGCTCAGCGCTGCGCCGGGCCCTCCTGAGGCAGCATCTCATCTGCAAGGACAGGCAGATGAGGCAGAGCAAGGCGTAGCCTGGCATGGGGTTCGCAGCCACAAAACAGCCTTGCAAAGGAAAGATCAAGCTTCAATTAGACTTTGCCCTTCATTATGTAAGTTTACCGTCGTCTTCGCTCATTAAAAGCCAGTGGGAAGAAGCGGCAGGTAGGAGGAAGCATCAGAGGGATTATACAAACCGCAGCTGTGTGAGGAGATCTGATATCTCTCAGCAGCATCAGGCACAAGAGCCAAAGTCTCTTCCTCCTCCTTGCAGAAGCCGCCCACCCCGTGGAGAGCCTGAGGATGCGATGCAGCCTGCTGTGCCTGCAGCATCACCCGAGAGCAGCAGCAGCCAGAGCCTTTTCCCAAACACGCTGCTCCTCTCTTTGGATGGCATTTATTGCACCAAGAAGACACCGCAGCCCAAAGGAAGGTTTAGCCCTGGGGATTTAGAAAATCCCAAGGCAGCCAAGGGCAAAATGAGTCTGACCGGGAGTCTCTGGCTAATCAGCCTGATGCTGGCAGAGACAATGTGGTGAGGAACAGGGATGATACTTCCACGCTGACCCCGGGGGACAAGGAGGCCTTGCAGGGAATGACTGGTGCCACAGGAGGCCATGGTGGACATCCCTGCCTGATGGACACTGATGCCATGTGGGCTTTGTGTTTCCAACAGGGCAGTTTCATCCCAACCAGATTCCAGCAGATGCCACATACCCAACCCCTTAGCTATTGCTGCCAAAATTTGCTCCTGGCTTTGGGCAGGAAACGAACATATCTAACTTGGGCAAGAGAAGGTGCTGATGGGCAGTTCTTGTTGCATGCCTGCCATGTGCACAGGTGGAAAGGCTGGGTCATAGCAGCAATTCTATAACATACCCCGTGCCCTGGGACCAGATCCAGCCTGAGAGCGACAGGGACGCTCCTCTTGCAGAAAGTGGGCAATTTAGAAGCTCAAATCTTTAAAACTCCATGATATTTTCCTTCATTACTTTTTCCACCTGGGAGCAATATCCTGCTGCTGCAGCCTGGCTGCTCCAGGAGACTTTTCCAGCTGAGTGTGGCCATTCCCCCTCTGGCACTTTGCATTAAGCTCCTTGCAAGAGCGGGGCTCGGCTGTTCATGACCCCTCAGCTTCGGGATGCTGCTGCAGGGTGGTGCCAATGGGAATGGCACGTTCCCAAAATACACTGAAATCGAGACCACACGATCCCTGCTGCGCAGCGGAGAGGAGGAAGGGAGTCAGGGAGCAAATATTTGTCTGGCTACCCCGCTTTCTAGCACAGAAAGTCTGAAGAAGAGGAAAAAAAAATCCAGCTTTCCAGTAAAACTCAACCCACTGAAGCCGCCGACACTCTGGGATCGTGGCAGCTTGGTACCTTCCCAGTGTTTGGTCTAGTTTTCTTTTGAAGAAACCAACAGAACAAGGGGGAAGGAGGTGGTTTCAAAGCACACGGAGCCAAACTGCTGAGCAGTAAATCAGCCGACACCTTCCTTGCTGCTCCAGGACATTAAAAATCGTGCCAGCTTCTTTGGCTCTCAGCACCGTTGGCTTTACAGCCCCTCCAGCAGTCCCTGGACTGTCTCACCCCGTGTCTCAGGTCACATCTGGATGGCAGGGCAGAGGGCTATGCTTGAAGAAGACGAGCCAAGATGGGGACCAATGTGGTGGCCACTTGCTGAACATATATTATCCCACCGGTGTAGGAAAGTAATTTTGCCAACAGGAAGACTAATGAAGCCTGATTTGCTATGCATCATGTCTCACTGCCTGGCATTTTATCCAAGGCCGACTGTGGGTTCAATCCCGTAGCAGACACTAAAGAATCCAGAAGGGAGACAGATGTGAATGTCGTGACCACAGGAAAAGCTTCTGAGAGCATCCCATTACAGACATCAGACAAAGCACTTAGAGAAACCTTAGTCAGGAATAGATTCTCTGGTGCCTAATATTTCATAATGTGACTGTATTTTCTGCTTGCGTTTAAGATCTCTTTTCCCAGGTTGATCCTCTGATGTTTCACACCGCTAGAACCCACGCTGCAGCCCTTCTCAGTGGGGTCTTTTACTACTAAAGTCTCTTTCCTTTATCTGCCCACCAACTTTTATGAAATGTGTAGTTAAAATCACTGAGATTTTACTCCTTCAATCACATGCCACTGAAGCAAAGCACTGAGCTGAGAAGTTAGTAGGTTAGGCTTGACGACCAGTCTCAGCCAAGTACAAGGAGTGCAATCACCTAAACCACACTTCTTTAGGAGTCGAACCAAGAATAACACAGAAAAGGCTATAGAAATACGAGCTCTAGTATTTTCTAGGGCAATGTAAATGTCTGGTGTGAATCCTCTCACAACATTCCCCATCAGTTCTCACCTCTCCCATAGTGGCAGCTCTGACCAGTCGCCCTTGCCTTTCTCTGGCACCAGCCAAGGAAATTTCAGTGCCTGTGGCAAGCTGTGGCTCAAGGACCAGCTTGTTTTCCACTGCCCAGAGCCTGCAGGTTTAAATACGGCCCCAAGTTTGAAAACAAGGCCCTTCTTTTTCACAGAAAGCCCCATCTGTCTTAACAAACATCCACTCCATCCAGGCTGTGTCACAGTATGACACTTCCTATGACCTGCCCCGTGCTGCTGGCTCCAAATTAAAATGAGCGGAGGAGTATTGCAGGAGGGAGGCAGCACTGTTTGGCTTCTCCATCGCTTATTCCCGCATCCTAGGCAGGGAGATGAAAACATTCCCAAGGTTTTGGCTTGTGCCAGCCCTGAGAAACATGGGGCTGGTTACAAAAGCACCTGCTCAGTCTGACAAAGCGGCGACGGTTGATGCAGATGAACCCTCCAGAGGGGTTCATCTCTCCCCTCTAGGGAAAAGAGCAAAATCCCAGCAACCTGCCCAGAACCATGCTCCCAGACACTTTTGGGAGAGCCCTCTCCCAGCCGCCAGCCTCCAGAGAGGAAGAGACCCACACAGTGTGGGGCTAAAGCTATTCCTTGCATCGTGCCATACTAAACAAGGGAAAAGTGATAAATACAGAAGGACTTGCAGAGTACAAAAGCCCTTGTAGAAACAAGCGCCCCAGCTCTCCTGCCCACAGCACAGCTTACTGGCAGAGGAGATTTCACACGCGGGCATGGAGGTAGATGCACACACACACACACATGGAGAGCAAGCACTGTGCACCATGCATTCCCACCAGCACTCCAGGGGCTGGCAGAAGGACACTGTAATGACAACCACCACTGCAGGATGTAGGAGCAGCTCGGCATTGATCCTGGCAGCAGAAGGAACCATCCCTGCATCAGCAAAGCAGCCACCACTGCACTGCTAATTGGGTCTACGCGAAGGGGGGAGGGAGAGAAGGGAAGAAAGGAAGGGGAGGGGGAAAAAAAAAAAGACTAAACCCCTGACTCAATGGGAAAACGCCACAATCCAACGCAGACAGGATGAAACCAACCCAGTACAACATTGTCCGGTTAAACTCACGGCCCTGTATTATTCCCAGCTCGCATTAAGTAGCTCTGTAGTGTTAGTGCTGTTCTTGAAAGATAACTTCACCTTTCACCCCTTAAGCTCCCAGATACTCCTAAAAGTACCGGCATGTTATTATGAGCAGAAGAGCAGTGTTAATGCTGAAATGCTCTATCCTCTTCTCCTCCCTCCTTGTCACCGCTGGATTTTTAAAGCACTGCATTATTAAAAAAGAAAATATACTCTGGGAATGCAGCATCCCCTTTCAGCAAGCCCTGCATGTGGAGGAGACCCCCCTGGTTTTGCACAGTGAGTGTTGAGGAGTTGCTGTTTCCAGCCTCCTCTGTCCTTACTCCTCAGAATTTCCTGCCCTCTGTCTCTCAAAGCTATCATGTTGTCTCTGAGGTACATCTATCATGTTTCTGCTGTCCTCACCACCCTTGTCCCCTCCGTGAGGCAGGAAGAGATGCAAGTGCATCTCTTTAAAGGGCAGGGATGATGCCACAGAGAGGACCACGGAAAATCAAGTCATCTTCAGGCACTTGAAAATACCCAAACAAACAAAAATAGCTCAAAACCAAAGTGCTTTAAAGCCACTGAGGCACACGCTCCCTCCCTGCTGTTTACCCAGCAAGGACTGGGCTGGCAGAGCTACACACGGTCTCCCTCCCAGTGTTTCCCAAATGCCAGGAGGAACCTCTCCTCTCCCAGGAAAGTAGACAATGGAATAAGTAATTGGTGCATGGAGCAGAGCTAAAGTCAGGCAGGTAAAGGATGGGAGAAGCTGCTGTGTCATAGCTAGGGCTGCAGTGACCCTATGGAGAAAGGCAGATGCCACCAGTAAGATTTTCCCCTCCCTTTCTCCCCAGTTCACAGCCAGGAAGGGCTGGGAATGGCCCCAAGGACATGCCCACAGTCCAGCCCCTGCCTTGGCAAGTTGCTGCAGATGCCAGGGCAGGTCACTCAAGTGTGCACCACCGTGGTTTTATTCCCACAGGCTCACCTATCTGCATTGCTCTTTTAAATGTGGCTTTACAGTTTGGGGCATCTGTTTTTCCATCTTCTCCTTGACAGCAAACCCTGTGTCCTTCTCAGTGCTGAATCAAACCCCTCCTGTATCACTGGTCCTCCTGCTTGGCTCGTACAGCTAATGAAATTGTAATCACTTCCATAGTAGCATCTGCGGGGCTTTGAACACAGAACTGAGAGGTAGACCATCAGAAAATAGCCTGATTAAAAAGGATTTTGGGGAGGGGGCAGTTTGCCTGAGGGTGACAATGTCTCTTACACTTGAAATGTAATATATCCGTGTTGAAGGGTAGGAAAGAAAAGAGAAAAACTTTGGCCCCTCCGGAGGTTCAGAAGCCCTTAGGCTGTTGGCCACTGGATTCATGTACACTATGCGTTAGCACTTTAAAAAAAAATGCCTAAAAAAGCAAGAAACCACTAACCGGTGGACTGTAAAATATCCTATCACCAGCCAGCCATACGCGGCAAGGATGTCATGCCATGGGGTTAGCAGCAGTATCATATGCAAGGTAAAGATGCTTCATTGCATATATTAAAGGCAGCCCGAGCCCTAAATGCACCCTAAAGAAGATGGATCTCCTTGGGAGGCTGAGATCTATTCATCACAATCTGATTTCTAAGTGTCAATTAATCTTACTGCTTGTGTGTTGTTCCCCAGCCCTGACACATCTCTCACTGTCCCTGACTTGGAAGAGTAATGGGAGTCAGTGTTTGAGTATATAAAAGATAATTAATAGAAAACATCCTCCCTTTAAAAAACAACCAAACTAACCTTTTAGTATAATATGTCTTTCCACCAGCATCCATTTCCACAGATACAACTCACAGCTACTGTCATTTGGGGAATGTTAATTGCCCAGCAAGAAACTTAGGTAGTGTTTTAAAAGGGTAAGAGCGATCCTTTTAAAGTATGCAGCTAATACAAAAGAAATGGTGATTTTTTTAAACACCTATTGTTCCCCTCTCAGCACTGAGCCCTTCCCTGGCTCTTACTCTGACATTACAAAAAGCCGCAGAGCCCCTGGCATGGTGAGATGTAATGCCATGAGATAATGTTATTTTACTTAGAACTTATATCTTGGAGGGAAATAAAACGTGTGGTTGGGGCTTGGCGGAGCCTGTTGCTCCCAGGGAGCCATCCCGGGGCACTGAGGGTGAGGATGGAGGGGAGCTGATGGTGACAATACAGGCTGCTGGGATGAAGGCCCCCAGGGCAAGATTGGAGCATGGCAGGAAAAAGCCCTGGGAATGGCAGGAAAAAGTCCTGGGAATGTCTTGGGG
>JAHREE010150186.1:4162-15373 GCA_033628505.1 Tringa tobata | reverse complement strand
GGAGGCTGGGCACGGAGCTGTGTCCTGGGCTGCGTGGACTCCTGCTCTGCTGGAAGGTGGGAAGGTGCTAAAGAGCAAACCCGGAGTCGATGGCAGCCTGGCAGGAGCCTGCCAGCGACCCAGCTGCGCGCCGCGAGGCAGGCAGCCGAGGGATGGTTTAGATCCAGGCATCAACCACGTCCTCCTGGTTGGGGGTAGCAACCTGCAGAGGATGCCGAGCTTGTTTTTTTTTATAAAAAAAAAAAAAAATCAGTGTAACGTGCAACAAGTCAGCCCATCCTCACGGCTGAGATCGCAAGACTCCTCTGGGGCACCGCGGCGGGCACCGGGGATGAATTTCACATGCTTTGACCACTGGCACCGGTGGGCAACCAGGGCTGGAAGCTGGAAGCCCCCACGGCAGAATGGAGCAGGAGCCCGTCCCCGGTAAGGCGGGAAAGCCTGGTGGTGCGTGGGGTTCACACCAGTGTGCCCTCCCCCGCGAAACCTCCTCCACACCTGAGGACAAGGAAAACTACTCCCTCCCCTTTGTCACCAATTTAAATCCAAGGAGCTGCTGCTTTGTCCGCGCCGTTCAGCGGCAGAAGCACGTGGTGCTGCTGGATTAATCACTGCCACTCACTGGCGCGGTTCACACACACATCAGCCCAGCAGGAGTAGTACCGAGCTTTGTCATCGCAGAAGTACTTTTCAAATATACATATAACAAACCTAACATCAAAGATCCTGGAAGAGAAACTTCTTTCAGATGAGATCCCAGGCTCAGCCTCTACAGAGCACAAACAGAAGGGATGAATGACGCTGGAAACAACAAAGGGAAGTAAATTGTCTCCTCTGGATGAACTCAAGCTTAAAATCTGAAAAAGGAACTTGTCTTGCCTTTGTCTCTGCTGAAAATCCACCTCCCGCCCGGACAATACGGGGCTGTTGGGGAGGCAAGAGGCAGCCAGAGAGCTGGGCTGGAGCCTGGTCAAGTTCTATTTACAACCAGGGAAACAAGAGAACCTGAGCACTTGCTTCAATCTGCCTATTCAGATCCCCATCATATTAATGTAATATTTTAATTAATAGCAAGAGGTCACGCTTCTGAGATGCTTTTTATTCAAGGATTCCACCCTACCAACGCGCATCCTCACCCCCCCCCAGCAGCGAGGGTCTCGTCTCTCCCTTCTAGACCCTCTCTGCCAACCACCTGGGGCAGACGTGGGGTGGCACCACCAGGGACCGTGTCCCCAGGGTGGCAGGAGGAGAGGCAGCACCCCCTCTCCGAAAGGCAGCGGCGAGCCCAGGCCACCCCGTGTCACTTAAGGAGAGGCATCCCCAGCCGTTCTATAAATCCCTGATTCGCCACTTAACGAGTTGGCATTAATATTTATCGCCGCATGTTCACAATTGTAAAGATCTTCATTTAAAATGTTTTGTGCCTCACACCCTGTCAGCGGGGAAAGCACTATAAGGCAGAAAGCAGGCTTGCAGGCTCTAATGCAAAGTGATGGCTCCGGCTTCGGAAGGGAAGCCTATTTCCAGCAGGAACATCTGCTCTTGGTGTGGAAAGCGGGTACCTCGGCGAGAAGGCTGGGAGCAGATGGAACGGGAAAGTTTCTCCTCCTCTTGTGGCAGAACCAGGGCGAGTGAGGTTCACCACCTCGCCAGATTGCCAGCCCGGGCTGCGTCCCCACAATTCCCTCTCTTCTTGCTCCAAAGCAGGTGGGGAGAGGAGAAAAAGCACTTTAATTTGTTGGGCGCAAGAGCGAACCCTATTTAGATCCGGTGGGAGAAGCCAGGCTGCTGGTGGTGAGGCAGCTCTCCATCCCTCGCATCCCTGTGGAGCTGCGGGAGGAGAAGGGTCGTGGTTCTCCATCGTCGGCGGCGAGGAAGGTGGGAACTGTCTGCACGACAGGAGGAGAGGGTGAGCTGAGCCCGGCGAAGGGAAAGGTGAGAGGGCTGCGAAGCAAAATAAAGATCAAGGTGGAAAAGTGAGAAGAACTTAAAGCTAAGATCTGTTAAAGCTCCCCTCTTGCAAAGCCTTATGCAGGTGCTTAACTTTGCAGGCTGTGAGTAATCCAATTAAAGTTGTTAAATCCTGCAGAGACTTAAATTCAGGGGAATTAGTGATAGCGCGCAAAGTTAAGCGCACGCTTACTGGGTGCAATAGTGTGAAAAAGACTCCTCAGGAGAGAAAGCTTCGTGACTTGGAACTTTTAGAAGTGGAAAAAAACACCATCAAATATATCAAGAAATCATCTTGCGCCGGGTTGGAAGGAGCACTTGATGTGACCTAAAAGTCTCTTCCATCTCCGACTTCTATTAGTCTGTGACAAGACTTAAAAGGTCACCTAGTCCACCCCTTTGCTAATGCAGGATTATTCCCCCCAGCACAGTGCCTGTTACTTTGTCCAGTCCAGTTTTAAATGAAAAGCCTTGCAGAATTTCCTCTTCCCAAGGACCATTATCCTCCCAATTCTAATGTGTTTCTTTTTGTCAATAGTTCTGTCAGTATAATGAAATCCTCACTGTGCTAAATTGCTAAAAAAGATCTAAAAGTCGAATCTTCTTCTAATATGACATGAAAGTGCTAGTATAAAAATAGGATTGTATTAGCGATTCTCCACTGTATTGTATTAACATCCTATTTCACTTAAGAGAGGCAGGGCTGAATTATCTGCGGATTCTTCCAGCCACTACTCTTACAAAGCTGTGTATTTGGGGTTCAGAGCTGCATGACTTCCCATTAAAGCGATACAATAAAATCCTATGCGGCATGCAAAATGCTGAGGCAGGACTTTTGGGGCACGTGCCAAGCGCGGAGCCCGACCCTGCTCCTCCTCGCACCCAAGCCAGGTCCACAGGCTCTCTGCGAAGCTGCCCCGGGGGTGTGGGAAGGCAGGAGGGCAAGATTTGAGGTCCCAGGGGTAGAAAAAAAGGACGGGCGAGAGCCTGAGAAAAAGCAAGGCTTAAAACATCCATGGTGGAAGCGTGGCGTGGAGGTGGGATGGGGATGGGAGTCCTGTTTCTGCTGTTCACAGGCCGGGTGAGAAGGAGGAAGAGCTGGCGGCGGAGGCTGTGGAACCTCAATACAGTCAAAATGGGCATTCGTAGCCAATTTTGAGGGCATGCCCAGAAATTAAGCTGCCGGGAGGAGGACTGATGCCAGAGCATCCTGCAGAAGAGCTGGGGAGGAGCAGCTTAGGGTCTTGGGACTGGCATGGAGCCAGTGGAAGCAGAAGACAGAGGTGATGCTCGGCGTGCTCTTGACTCCCATCAGCAGAGCCCTGACCCAGCTCGGTGGCAGTTGGCAAAGCCTTTGCCTGCTGCTTGGTGGCAGGTACAGGTTCTTTCCAACTGCACCGTGGCTTCAAACAAGCATTCAAACTTGCAACTTCGTACAACCCATCCCTACCAGAATTAATCCAGGCTTAATACCTTTTTGCCGACACTAACATAGCCCCATTTTCTTCCTAAAAACCAAGTCTGGATTCTTTGAAGGAGGCTCTGATCTTCAGCCGTTCACAGCATTCCTATTTACCAGGAGACCTGGAAAAAACAGTTTCATCTCACGTCAGCCCAGTTCCAGTCACCATTCCCAGCATGTTCTGTGGCCGTGCCCTCCCTGGGATTTACAGGAGTTTATTTTCCCAACACATGCTCCCTCATTGCTATTCTTTTTCCCTTTCTTTTTCCCTATTTTTTTTTTTTGCTTTTTTTTTTTTTTTTACTGCATAGCAGAAAGCTATTGAGTAGAAAGCCAGTGGGAAGCCACAGCTATTGTATCTCTGGTTTAGTTCCTTATCTGCTGAGGGGTCCTTTTGTGCTTGTGTTGAGGAAGGACACGCAGACAGAGCCTTTTATCACCAGCACGGCATCTCCGGAATGAAAGGAGAGGCAGCGGGGATGCAGATGTGACGTTAAAGTATAAAAATCCACCATATGGTAAAGATTGCTTCAGCTACAGTCTGGTCAAGATGTTGACACTTTGGTTATGAAAAGCAATATGTATCTCTCTCTTGGTGGTTTGTGTTCAAATTAAATGTTTTGTATCAGGCAGAGAACTAATAACGAGCCACGTTTTCCCTCGACAGAGGCGTAGTAACAAATACGGAGTAATGTGAAAGCTGACTTGAAAATTACTATTCCCAAAGATGCAATAAATGTAGAGATAAGATTTGCTTAGAGGACTGGAATGAGATAAATGCGAAAGGTGCTGCTGCTGGGAAGAGAGTCCAAGGAGAACAGGCAAAAGCAAAAAAAAAAAAAAGTAGCATTTAAAAAACACAGCCTGACCTGTCAACATTTCTGTTAACACCGAATACCTCCCGGACACCAGCCTTCTGCAAAACCCCCTCCTTCCCACGGCTAAGCGTAAGCAGAGAACCAGAAAAAAAGGGTATCTGGGTGCGAATCATTGTGCATTCAAGCCAAAACAACAAAACGTGCCTTTTTCAGTGCCTTTGGAAAGGCTGGGATGCCCAAATGCGGATGCGTAGACGCACGTGGGGAAGTAGGATGTGCTTCTGGGAGGGCTCGGGATGTGCTGGGGGTGACCTGGAGCCGAAATTCCAGCAGCACCAAGAGAAATCACGGCGCGGAAACACCAGAAAAGCAGCCGAGGTTGTTCCTCCCACCCACTGCATTCTGGAGGCGCAGCCATTCCGGGCTAAAATAAACTTTGGGCATCAAATATTTACAACCCCGCAGCCTCTTCCCGAGGCTGTGCCCCGCAGCTGCCCTGCCCCGTGCAGGGATGCTCCCGTCCCGGCGCGCCCAGCTGCTCCCCCCGCGCCCGGCATCTGCCCGTCCTTAATGCGAGGTAACAGCAGCGGCGATGACTTATTTAAGAGCAGATCAAGAAATACCCCAGCTCTCTTTGGAGACTTCAAAAGCAGCCAAAAGCTACCGGTATCCTGCGATAAAGACACAGCTTTGCTCTACCGGCTGCCTCAGGGGAACCTCCGACTGCCGGCGGTGGGAAAAAGGGGGGGACGCGGCCNAAATACCCCAGCTCTCTTTGGAGACTTCAAAAGCAGCCAAAAGCTACCGGTATCCTGCGATAAAGACACAGCTTTGCTCTACCGGCTGCCTCAGGGGAACCTCCGACTGCTGGTGGTGGGAAAAAGGGGGGGACGCGGCCGCTGTAGGGATGTCTGGGCAGAGGGGGGACCCTGCTGCCACCCAGCCCCGGTGCTGTGGCCACCAGACCCACTGCAGGTGGAGGGGAGCCAGCAGGATCCTTCCTCTGCTGGAAGGGTCGCATCCTGCCCGCAGCCCTGGCTGCCCAGCCAGCCCCCCTCGCCCGCTGAGGAGGTGGGATGCGGTTGCTATGGCAACGGGAAGCAAAAACCAAAAAAGAAAGAGGACTTTCTCACCCCCCCGCCCAGGGAGCGCAGCACTGAAGCCCCCCATGTGGTGGTGGGTGTCACCGTCCCTGTGCCAAGGGCCAGGGAAGGGGCAGTGGGGGCTGCAGAGCCACGTCGGGGTTTGGAGGCCAGGACAAATGATGGAGGAGGGATGGTGCAGACAGGCAGAGGTCCCTCCTCACTGAGCACACGTCCCACCTCACCCAGCCAGGCCGGCCATCGCCACCCCATGCCTTCACACCTAAGAGCATCTTCCCAACGGAGGTGGCGAGTGAGCCACAGAAGGGCTGGAGGGGCAGCAGGGGGGTGGGTGGAAGGATTTCCACCAAAATTCAGAGCAGGTGACTTCAGCCCTTGTCTCCGCCACAAGCACGGGCAGGTGGGGCTGGAGCAGAAGAACAGCAGAAGTGATGTGCTTTGATCAAGACCTTGGGAAGGGTTTGCTGGCCGAGGATGCAGAAAACGACCTCCATCAACAGATGACATTTCCCACTGGGAACCAAAGCCCCACGGCCAAACTCTCCACCCCAGGCTGAGGTTGATAGGAGATTTGATATTGATTCACTGGGGCCAGGATTTCATCCTGTGATTTAAACCTAACTCCTCCAAAGAGAATAAGATCAATTTTACAGAGAATCAAATAGATAAAGAACAGCCTTTGAGCCAGTGTGCAGCGGAGGCAGAAAGGGGAGGTTTTTTAAAAAAAAAAAAAAAAGGTTCTTTCCTTATCAGGAAAGTTAAAAAAAAAAAAAGAGAGAACCTGGAGAATGTTGTTTGCTCATTTTTCCTTTTCCAGTCAAAACAACCCTGCCTCTGTCTGCTCTCCGCATGGGCACCAGGGGAGCAGAGCAGCCCAGGTTTCTCATGGCCGAGATGGAGCTGCTGTGGTCCCTATCCCCCGAGCCCCCGTGCCCGGCTCCCCCACCCCACACCCTGCCTGGGTTGCCCCATGGAGCTGCCTCAGCACCGCGGTGGCCCAACGGTCACCCACCGGTGCTGGGGGCTGGGGGGTGGGTCAGGTCTGCAAAGTGATGGGAGATGCTGCAACAAGCTTAGATTAGATGTGGTGCTGAGGGATATGGTGCAGGGGAGGACTTTGTAGAGTAGGGTAGATGGTTGGACTCCATGATCCCAAGGGTCTCTTCCAACCTAGACGATTCTATGATTCTAAGTTGGTGATGGAGCATCCATCCACACGGACAGGGGAGCCACCTGCAAAAAGGGGCCGGAGAACCAGGACAAGGTGTGGAAGGTGGAGATTTGGCACTGGAAAGGGGAAAACTAGTTCTTCTGCAGCAGGGGACCTGGGCCACGCTGGAGCCCCCCGCTCCGGGGGTCCCCCTGTCCCAGCTACCTCCTCATTTGGGGGACATCAGCTCCCACCAAGCAACCCCCACCCCTCCTGTCCGGGAAGCTGGAAACCCTTGCGCCGAGCTTCTCTCTCTTGGAGTTTTTATTATCGTAATTCCTTTTTATTCTGGCCTTGGAAGACAATTCATCACGCTCGGGCAGCGCAGGCTGGCCCCTGCCAAGGCTGCTGCTCTGCCTTTCCCCCCCCCCCTCAAGCACCAGGAACCTTTGGGTTTCTTCTGTCCTGGAGCTTTGCAGGGGATCAGCCTCCTGTTTATCTTCACTCCTCTGCTGCCATCCCGGTCACCTTGGCTCACCCCGGGCAGGAGCACCGGCAAACGGCACGGGACCCCTGGCAGAGGCTTCTGCGGGCACCGATCCCCCCCCTGGCCATTATTTAACTGCAGCCCAGAGACTATTTTTCTTGGGGAAAAAAAAAAAAAAAAGCTTTTAAGCATGATCAGTGATGGGGTTAATATTGTTTGCCATGTGTCTCAATTTTTTATCTGTATTAATGGCAAGTGCCACAGCAGGGTTTTCTACAGCGGCACCACGGTGGTGCTTTGTTGGTTTTTTTTGCGTTGTTTTTGTTTCTGTTTTTTTTTTAAAAAAAAAAAACCCACTGGGTTGCAATGACTGATCACGCCGCAGCACAGCAGCTCCCAACCACCTCCCCACAGAAGCTGCCCAGACACCCCCGCCAACGGCATGATGTCTCCCCGAAAGCCTCGAATTTCTCCCCAAAGAGCCATCCTTCCTTGCGGCAGCCGGTTCCCGGGGCCGGGAGCGGAGGAGGAGGCGTGCGGGGCGGCAGCGGAGGTGAGCTCTATAATTGTACACCTGCCCGTGGTTGTGCTCTGATGGCTCTTCGGGGACGCTCGGTTACATCACGGTGGAAAGAAAAGGGCAACAACACAAACCAAAAAACAAAAAAAAACCCAACCCAAACCAAAACAAACAACAACAAAAAAAAAACTCAAACCAGATGCAAGTTAAATAAGTGGAAGGCCCGCTGGGGCTGCCGGGGAAGCTGGGGCTCCAGGTGAGTGGTCCCACACCTTTCCCCACCGGCTCCACGGAACCGGAGCAGAGCCCGGACCCGGGAATAACAGAAAGGGAAGCCTTCACTCCCCCCTTTCCCCCCTGCCCTCAATGCTCTGTGTTTGCACAGCCCTGCTTCTACCAGAAATACATTATATGTATTTTTGCTCTGTGCTTTCAGGCCTTTGATCCCTCCAATTTATTTGTTCTTGTCTTTGTGGGCTTAGCAGTCAAAGTGTATGATAATTCATTGCTTGTTAATCCAATTTGGCTCTATTTAGATATTCCAGTTTAACATCCAGTGTAACAGAAAATAACGTCCGGAAGAAACAGAGATGAGATCCCTGTCCATGAACCAGCTCTGAACCTTGCCCGGTGAGGGCTGGCTGCTTTCTTTGCTAATTTATTCTCTCTCCAGCTTCCTGGAGCCGGTTTTCGGGGCTGAGCCCCTCACCGCAGCTGGGGGCACAGCAGAGGAGGGGGCTCTGCACCTCGGGGTGCACCACTAGAAGCTCTGTCCCATGGGTGAGCAGGGACAGCCCCAGGGAGCCTCTCCGAGGGGTGTTGGGGGAGCTCCCCCGATCTGGGGACCCCCAGGGATGCTGGTTCCCCCTGTGTCTGGGGAAGTCTGGGGGAGGGACCTCACTGAGGCTTCAGCTCAGGATCCAGCAGCTTTTCCAGACAGGCACGCTTGGGAAGAAAAATCCCCTTATTATCTGCGGCGGGGTCTCCATCCCGCTCCCTCCCACCTCGGCCCTTCCTGGCACTGTTGGTTATGCAAACTTCGGTGCCGCCGTTCCCGCTGCTGTCTCAGCAGAGGAGACGCTGCGGCTCTTTGGGGTGCGCCGCTGGGGACGGGGGACGGCGACGGCTGGCTGGGGGGCACGGCGGGGACCTGTCACCGACCTGACATCTCCCAGCCCCCGGCTCCCGGCGAGCGGGAGCCCGCAGCCGGCACGGCGAGCTGCCTGCCCTCGGAGGAGGTTGATTAGATCAGGAGCGAGCCCGGCGCCCGCGGGGTCCCGGCAGGTTGGGGGATGAGGGCTGGTCTGGGATGCTGCGAGGGAAAACCTACCTCCGGGGAGGTTTCAGCCCCATTTTTGCTCCCCGCCTGTGGTCAAGCCATGCCTGACCCCCAGGCTGGGGCTCTCTATTGCTCAAGGGCAGCTCACCGGGGCTGTCCCCCCCGCAAAAAGAGGGTCAGTCCCTCCCTGGGAGATGGCTCTGGCACTGGGTGCCCGGTGCAGGCAAGGGGGCACGGCTGGAGGATGCTGCAGCACGGCCCACCGCCTGCCCAGGCAGCAGCATCACTGCAGCAGCATCACTGGTGCCCAGACAGCCCGCGAGGAGTGAGAGCAAGGGCTAGAAACCCCAACAACCACCAGCCTCCCCTCTGCAGTCTGGCTTTATCTCCCTTTATCCACTTGTCAAACGACTCATGAGGGAGGGTGCAGCCAGGTCCAGGGGTGGGCTGGCTGGAAAACACTGCCCGGGTCCCCGTGGTGACACACGCCGGCGCCGGAGCTGACCCCCTTGTATCGCTGGAGCCTTTACTGGGGTGTCACAGTGGTGGGGACCCATCCAGGAGTGGTTAACCCCGGCTGCTCCTCATGTGCCCCAGCCATGCGGGGTGATGCTCAGGTGTGCAGCTCAAACAGCTTCCCACCCCAGGGAATGGGCTTCTCGTGTCACTGCTCTCGTTCCAGTTCCACCTTTGGTGTCACCTCGGCTGAGCCACCAAAGGAGCAGGGGCAATTAGGGGAGGGAATTTACCCCGTTAGCCAAAAAGCACCCAGGTGTTCCGTGCATGAATGGTCCATGAACAGACCGTTAATTCAGAGGCAGTAGATGCTCCTCACCATCTCCCCACAGCCTCCAAAGTGCCCTCCTGAAAACCTGGGGAAAAGAAGTGCCTCAGTGGAAAAGAAGTGTGCGTTGGAGGTGTTTCTTACCCAAAAGCAGTGTGTGTTGGAGCTGTGTTTCCCCTAAAATTGAGGGGATGGCGGTGGGAAGGACCAGCACCGTGCCCAGTTTCATGGGGGCAAGAAGCCCAGAGCCACCAGTGGGTCACCCACAGGGACAGTGACACCCTCTCCTCGGGGCTGGGAAAACCCTGCCTGAGGTTTGCAGCCTCTTGGTTGCTGAAGTGGATCAATTGTGAGAGAAGAGGACGGGGAAAGGGCTGGGGTGGCACCCAGGGGACCCCAGGGGCACCCAGCCCTGCGCTGGCTTCTGCAGGACCAGCCCCAGGAGCCCCTCGAAGCAAACCCACTTAGGCGTATTTAACCAAACACTTACTTTCCATTTTATTCAATAATTGCTTTAATACTAAAATGCATTAGATGCTCAAAGCAGAGAAAAGAAAAAAAAATCACATTTAGGTGGTAAACAAAGTTCTCATCAGATGAAAAAACCCCAATGTGGCAGGTACACCATTTTGAAACAGAATCGTAATAATTTAATAAAGCTGCTTTATCATCTTCATAAAATAGACAGAATGGTGATTCTTTTTTTTTTTTTTTCCATTTTGTTGTTTACAATGATTCAATCACTGTGAAAATGTACATAACATACATATCAGCATATACAACAATTTATTCTTCATATACTCGGCAACGGAGACACCATGACGAGACGTACCGCGCTCAGTCCGGCGTGGCGAGACCCTCGGCTCCTCCCCAGGCTGCCAGGAGGAAAACCAGTTTGCCCCGGGTGGGTTTGGGGGTGATATCCCAGTTTAGATCAGCTGAACATCAGCTGAGGCCAAGGGAGGGTCTTCTCCCCGGTGGGAACGGCGGCTCACGGGTCGGATCAGAGCTCACCCGTAGCTGCAACAGCAGCTGTAGCAACAAGACCATCAATTTTTTCCCCGATGACAGACAAATGTGTTTCCATTCATAATTAGATTATTTATTTTTCGTTCCCCCCAAGAATAATCTCAACATACCCATCAGACAAGTGTGTTCTTTACAAAAGCAACTTGTTTCCCATTTTGAAAAAAACAAGAAAAGAGAAAAAAAAAATAGAAGAAAAAAAAGGAATTCACTTCTGCACAACGTGTGATCCACAGGCCACCTCCAGCTTCACGACAAACAGGGAACGGCAACAACCTCAGCGGGACGGTGCTCGGGGCAGGGGGGGGAGGGATTTTTCCACCCATCGGTCGTTCCCCCCCCGGCTCTCCATCATCCCTCCCGGCACAGCCCTGCAGCCTCGAGGGTGGGAAAAGCTCCCCAGGGAGCGGGGAAGGGTCCCTGAGCCAGGGTGGGGGTCACTCTCCCCCAGGTCCCCAGCCCCGGGGCTGCTCCAGATGGGGTCCTCGTCATGCTCGGGGGAGAATCGCAGGCGGTTGCTGCTCCCTGGATAAAGGGGATCAATGGGAGCAGAGCAAAGCTGGCCTGGTGGAAACCAACACATCCCAGCGATTGTTCCTTAACCAAATCTGAGGACAGGTTTAAGTTATTAG